>OZ059895.1:15590000-15765000 GCA_964057225.1 Auanema rhodensis
TTTCAATTAGAAAATCTCTCTTAATACTCATTTCAGTGACAGACTCAACCATCTTTTGTCATAAAAGCTTGCGCCCATTTCTACGTCTTTGTCACCACCCCATCTCTCACTAATCTTCTTGACAATCGTCCGACTGCAAGCCTAATATTAGTAGATTGGCATCATGTCTTCTATATTTTACTTTTTCTGCTTAAACTCAAAAGCATTCTCTTTCTCACTCCAAATCTTATATAGATACGTGTGAATGAAATTCAAAAAATGCAAACGTTACATCGTCTTATTCCTCTGTTTCCCTCATCAGTGTCGTCGTCAGCTTCTTCTTGTCGCTTCTTCCTTCGTTATTGAACTGGACTGAACTCTTAAAATATTTTTGCATCATCTACCAATTAGCCATGTATTATATTAGAGTCTTTGTGTTCTGTTCAAAAGCTTTGTCATGAAGTTTCAGTTAGTCAGATCCAATTGGAACTTAGCTTTAGGGGGTCGTATGCACATTCCTCTTATCCCATGTACTTCCAGTATCTCCTTCTCATTCTTTCTTTCGCTTCCTTCCTTCTCTCCTAAACATTCTTTATATATCTTCTTACTCTTCTCTCTCTCTCTCTCTCTCTCTCTCTCTCTCTCTCTCTCTCTTATTTCTTTCATTTTTTTTTGTCATTCAACTTCAGCATTAAACTTGTTGGATTTGAAACAAACTTGAACTTCTTCAAATCCAAAACTTCCAAATGTCATCTTCAAATTCATTCAGCATATCATATACAACAGAAATAACGTCAATCTTCAATCTCAAACATTTGAATTATTTCAGAAAGCTAGTAATAGCGAGAGAGAAAGAGAGAGAGAGAGAGAGAGAGAGAGAGAGAGAGAGAGAGAAAGAGAGAACCACCAAATAATTCCATTTAGTTGTATGAATGTTTTATCTTCTTGTTCAAACGGTTTTCAAATCTCCAATTTTGCTGATAAAAGATTATCTTCTATAAACTATATCATATAGTTATCGCACGAAAATACTTCATAGAGCAAAGTACTTCCTCTTTAACCAAATCTTCTTCCGTAATTCCATTTTTACTTTCTTCTTTCTCTTACTGCCTCTCTTCAAAAAAAAAGAAAAAAAGACTAAAAAGCTATAGAAGTCAAACTACATACATGCATATATACATGGAAACAAGCCAAAGAGTCAATAGCCTCTCTAATTGGATATTACTTCAAAAAACAACTGAGAGAACATGAAGTTGGTGGTAACGAACCATAAATGCATCTATGTCCTGCCCTTAGAAGCAGCACTTTGTTTGTCTGTTTCACTTTCCGTTCAATCCTCTCTCGTCTGTCCATCCATGTGAGTAAGTCTGTGTACATGTGCGATTCTTCAACAACGGCCGGCCGCTCATCTCCATCCTGAAGAGTTGCTTCAGAAAACTTAGTTCCCGTCATCTCGACTGCATCATGTGTTCACTGCTAGAATATTTAACTGTTTCATCTTGCGTATCCTAATTACTTTCAATATAAAACACAAACAACAAACAACAACAAAGATTAAAATCATCTAATTCTTCGTCTCCCAGCCTATGCTTGCTCATTTTCTATAATCTTTCCTCTAACAGATATTGTCTATTCTTACCAACAACATTAAACATCAAAATACTCGTTAGATAGAGAATTTATTGAGAATGGGAACAAAAAGAACAGAATGATGCTACCACAACCGCTTAGTGCACCCCTCAATCATCAAAATGAGTTTCAAACATCACGCGCGCGCGCGAAAGCTCACGTGAACAACCACGCGTTGTGATAATTCAAAAACAGAATCAAGCTAACCTAAATAGGCAAATGAAGGGAAATAAAATAAAAACAGATAGAAAAGGAGAAAGAGAAAGATAAAGAGAGAGAGAAAGAGAAAGATAGAGAGAGATGAGATTGAAAACACGCAAAGAAGAACGCGAATATGTTTTTGTGTGTCTAAGTTGCTTATGCTCATAGCAATTTGTTGTTTTCGATTTTTAATTTTTTTAAATATTATATTTCACTATTTATGTTTGAATTTTATTTTTTCTTGTTCAAAAAATTATGTTGATTATCATGTTATCTGTAGCCAGAATCCATATTGAACAGCTGTGTTCATCGATTATTGTGAGCAAGTCGTTGTTAGAAAAAGAAGATGAAGAAGAAGAAGAAGAAGAAATGTATTCGATCACACATTTTCCTCAAATCGGCTTTTCCTTTGTAAATCTTTTCTTTCTTTCTTTTTTCATTTCATAGCTATCGATCTTCATCATTTATCTATGTATCGCCTCAGATTCGCGTTGTTATTGTTTATTTTTTTGTTGTTTGTTTGTCATGCTTTAACACGAAAATTATGAATTTTAATGATAACTCGCATGAAAATCGTTTTACTATCCCGACATATGTATGACATACACACATCCATCCATCCATCCTCTATCCAGTCACTATTCTACCAAATGTATTTCAATTCTCCTTTGTTTCTCCTTCTACTTGTTTCTTCCTCGACATGCTTTCCGGAAGCTATTTACTTGCTCGAATTTGAATAGTCGTTCACCAGATTCAATATGCTCCTTACTCAAAATTCGTATATCATTAGTTGCAAAATGTCGCGAAGCCGTTTTTTTCTTTTCAAATTCTTACAGCTTGTTGCTAGATGAAATGCTCAATTTCCTCTTCCTTATCATTTTAACATCCCCCATGAAATTTCAGCTTTGTTTTCCTTTATTCTCGAATATACGTGATTTTATAGTTTTATTTCATTTAAATTATAATTGATCAATGTTTTTTTGGAAGCATTTTGTGTGAATATGTGTGTGTGTGTGTGTGTATTACTTTCCTTTCCTCTGTCTATCATCCTATTCAGTTGAAAATGCCACTAAAAATTTAGCCATTTTCTACTTCTTTCAGTTTATTTCGAAAATAGCAAGGTATTAGCTTGCTTGGCTGTTCCATCCGTCGCTATTCGTCTGATTTTACAGATGACTTGATGTGTCGGCTGTCGCTTTGGCATTGGAGCTTGAAATCTGGTCAAATATACTTTTTCAAATGTTCTAAATATGCGTAAAGTAAATAGGATGTGCTCCATCAAATAGTTTTTTCCTCTGCAAGTCATTTATGATCTCATGAAATGTTTTGAAATGGCTAAGCAGAGCTGTTGACCGTGTTGTATGTGCTCTTTCTGCTCCAACGAGAAGCCATTTGTTTCTTCTTGCTCAAAAAACTTACTAAGCCATTTTTGAGAAGTACTCGTCGTGTCCGTCTATCAGTTAGTGCTTTCTTCCGCTTTTCTTCTACTCACTTCTTGCTTTTCAATTCCATTGAATGGAAAGCTTTTCATGGTTGATGTTGGTTCTCCATTCAACCATCAAAAGTCACAAAACTTGCCACCTTCCCATTCCCATATCTCATGAACTTTATTCACTAATTTGCCATTTCTCCTCTGAGCATCTTGAATGAATTGAGCTCTCTCAATCACAGAGCATACGAAAGCTGAGAAGATGCAGGCGGCAGGTAGCATGATACGGAAATGGATTACTACCTTGTTGCTACAGCTTTTTCTTCTGCATTTTCAGCCAGCATGTCCAGCTTTCTTTGTTAATTCTCCAGCATCTTCAAAGCTTAGTTAGTTCTTTTTTCATTTCTTTTTTACTCAAAACACATTGAGTTGCATATTACTTCTAAATTTTAAATTAAATTCTTCAAAATTTGACAATCAGTGCTTGTTCGTCCCATCCCCCCAATCGTCCGCATACCGCTAATTATGCTCTCATTTTTTTCTCGCCAATTTGGAACCAAGAAACATCTTCATTTTGGTCCAAATGACAACTTTGCCACTTTTTCTCTTGCTGCAGACGTCATCGACTGGGATTTTTGATTTTTGAAATTTATTAGAACATTGTAAACTATATTTATAAAAATAAACTATTCAATTATATCTGGCCATATGTCTGACATTCTTAGATTACTGGCCACCCTCTCCCCTGTATGTCATTTTCTTTTTCTCTCTCTCTCTCTCTCTCTCTCTCTCTCTCTCTATTTTTCTCTTTTTCTTTCCCTCTCTCTTTGTTAGATTTTACATTTACCACTTTTATGATCAAGTCTTGCTTTTCTATATTGTTTTTTATGCTTTTAGTTCCGTTTCGTCGTTCATATTTGTTAACTTCTTAGAATTTTAAAAAACACCTTTGCAATCACATCATCCTCGTCTTCCAACCTTCCAACAACATTCATATATTATTCATTACAGGTACATTCAGAAGCACATGTTATTCTAATTTTGGCGCTGAAACTCTGACTCCTCTCTTCATATACAATCCCACACCCATATACAAGTTAAGACCTTGCAATGGGCAAGCTGGATCGTTTTGATATTGAGCTTAATAATCCAGAAGAAGCCTACTTTGCCGGTCAAGAAATTTCAGGAAAAGTTCGTTTTCAATCCGTTAACTTTCACTTTTGCCTCAATTAATCACGTTCTTTTATCCAATGTTACAACATTAAACATTTCGTATATATTTCAACAAAACAATTAAACAAATATACTTTCTTAAAGCCAAAATCTTCAATAAGTAAAAGCTCAAAAGCATGGAAATTCAACATTCACAACTAACAATAGACATTGCTTATTGTTCTTTTCACTCTCTCTCCATGTTTTCAGGTCATTATCGAGGTTACGGAACCTAAGAAAGTTAATGAAATTCTGTTAGAATTGAAGGGTCGAGCAAAGACCTATTGGACAAAGCACTCAGGTGAATTCAAAGTTTAATTTTCATCATTTTCGTTTCGTTTTCATTTCTCTTTCACAACTATATCATCAAGTATTATATAAGAGTACAAGACTCAATTACATGTAAATACATTTATATTCTAGGGAAATCCAGAAAACACTATACTCATTCTGAGCCATATTTTTTGGAACAATTCAATACATCATACACACACAAATTCACAATAACAAAGGATGGAAAAGAAAAAGTTAGTTCGTTAGCTTGTTCGTCGTCAATTGAGAATTGAGAATTTCTTATAGCAAAATCAATAGGTTAAAGCTTTACATATGGTTGTTGTCTGTTTTCAGGAACGCATCTTACCTGCGGGCGTGCATGAAGTTCCATTCTCATATACATTGCCGAAGTCACTGCCAACGTCGTATGAAGGCGAATTCGGACATATTAGATATACTTGTAAAGCAACATGCGAACGATCATGGGATTTCGATATTGTGTCGCGAAAAGCTTTTACTGTTATAGGAATTGAGGATATCAATTCAGATTCAAAGGTTTGTGCTTAGTCAGCTCTTCTGCTCATCATGTATCATCTTAGCTAATCCATGCCTTCTGTTATACTCATTCATACTTTCAGCTCAACGAGCCGCTATCGATATCTGAATCAAATCATACCGTTGCTCTCTGTTGTCGGAAGAATGGTTCAGTTACGGGAGAAATATCACTACCTAAAGGAGGTTTTACACCCGGAGAAACAGTACCAGTCAGCTATAGGTTAGTACTTCATGCCTCCAATTACCTTCTCTTCTATTCATTGTCATTGTTTCAGGATTATAAATTCAAGTTCACGTGTAAGAGGTTATACTATTCGTCTAGTTCAAGCCACAACATATAAGTAAGTGAATTACTCAAAATTAGCATATTGGAATGACGTAATCAAGCTAGCACACTTTCCATTTCTAACTTATCGGCTATATTAAAGCGGTTGCTCTTCGTTGTGCGCTATAAACTATTTCATCATTCCACTATATTTTCAAAATAATTTTTTTGTTTTTCAGAGCTAAGACGTTTGCTGGTCATGAGCATGTTAAAACCACAAATCAAATCATCTCGAAATCGGATAAAAATGAAGTAAAGATGTGCTGCAGGAATTGAAGTAATATACAAAACTTGTTTAGGTTCAATCTAACACAACAACTGCTTGGATTGCAGAACAGATTACTTTGCCTTCATTACCACCTCGCTTAGGAAAATGCAAAATTATTTCAACGCAGTATGCAGTGGAATTAGAGGTTGTTGATCTCAAATGAATGATTCATCTTATCCATCACTTCAGATTGAGCCAGCATTCACTGTATCCTGTCCCCTAATCATCGGATCAATTCCTCAACTGTCAGATCTTTTAGTTCATTCCAAGGTAAAACAACAAGCAAATGAATGTCGTTTACAATGAAAATAACTTGTAGATGCGCACTAACTGTCTCGAAACAAAGAGTAATCTCAAATCTGATACACCACCGAAACATGAGTCACCAACAGTTGATGTACAAGTGAGTTACAACATAATTCCGTTCAATGTTTTCATCAGAAGAGCAATCCTTTCAACTTTAAACTTGCAGGTGACTATAACTGATGAATCTGGTAAAACAATTTGTGAAGAATTGAGTAATGAAATGGACGCTCTCTTATCAGCTAGAAAACGGGTACGAATGCCTTCGTCAATTCTCTCCGAATTATATCCGACGATGCCAAGTCCATACTACAGGTACTATCATAGCTAATAATAGATTATATTATATACAACAAATGATTTCAGGGAATCATTTCACGGACCTGTTGATATTTCCGATGAAAAAGAAAGCGCTCAATATGGGGAAAAGCTGTTTGCGCCTAAATATCCATTTTACACGGATTAAATGTGACCGAGAACATAATAATATTGAATAAAAGTTTTATCTAATTACAAATGCTTTCGTACAGAGAAAAAAATTTTTTTGTGAGATAATCTGAAAGTTAGAGGAAGGGCTCATCACATTAGCCAGGGTATGACTCTCTAACAGGTGGCATAGTAAATCCAATTTGGACACAAATTATTCAACAATGAAAAAGAAAAAATGTGGTAATGATTGAGCTAAATCAAAATGAGATTACAAGAATAAATATCATTTGTAGGAAAAGGGAAAACAAAGCACAAAAGGAAAAGCCAACGTCGAAAGGGTACAAGATATATAGATAAACCGCATGAGGTAGATGATAGTAGTAACAATTCAAAGGAATACAACTGACACAATGAGATACACGATTAGACGAAAAGAAATACAATTATTCTGATCCTAGAGATTCGTTTGAATCAAATCTACTTGGAAAAAGACAAAGTCAATCTAGACATTTCCTAGAAAATGGGTTAGATGAAGAAGTTTTAACCATAATGAACTAATACACTCACTCTCTTTCTTACTCACTTCAGTTCATTTCCATTTTATCTTTTGCTGATATATACATACAAACACTCGTCCTTTGAAGTTCACGATATAGCTGTGAATCTTCAAAGTTGGATATTGCTTGTGTAAATATATCAGATGATTGCAAAACTTTTATAAACTTCAGAAAAGCAAAGAAAAGAAGTAAAAAATGAAAACTCGTCAACTAAAAGGTAAGATGGGCTAATATGGACACGGGGAATTCAACTAAAAAACTGCATCTTTCTATCTTTGACGGGAACCGAGTTACATACCACGCGCAGTCGGAATAAGCACCTAAAATAGATAATGGGCAACTTATAATCTTTGAAGATAATATCGAATTAATCGAAAACAATACTGATTTCAGCTAACAAACTCTGTCACACTTTGTGATCATGCGGAATTGCAGCATTTAATTTCTCACTTAAGCTAATTTTTCCTCAAACAGGTGGTCAAGAAGGCTTCGACCTCCTCTATATTTTTGAAGCTTTTGCCCTTCAAAAAAAGCTCCATATATCTATAATAAATGAGAGCAAGGTCAGATGAACACGGTGGATGCTCCAGGAGCTCCCATCCTTTCTCCTCCACAAATGGCCACATGAGGCCACGCGTTGTCACGGAGGAGAAAGATTTACCGTAAAACGTTTCATTGAAACAGCCTACGGACGCCGTTGAATTTGTTCGACATAGAGCCTATTATTCAACTTATCACCTTAATTCAATAATTCGTAATGAATTATTTCTCCTTCATCCCTAAAACAACATAATAACATTAGCGCCGTTCCTGATCTTGGATGGTCTCCCAGATCCAAGTTGCTAGGTTTAAATCTAACTCATGATTTACAGGTTTACGGGTTACTTTAAGGAGGTATATCTTTAAGTGGATTAGAGAAGATTATAAGCTTTCAAACCTTGATTGGAATACAGCTTAAGACAATTACGTATGTGTTATATGACGAGAGCCATTTCAAAAAACGAGAGCAAAAGCGAAATCAGAAGTCAAAAAAAAGTTTTTTCAATTTAAAACATTTTTTCAAATATAATTTGGAATTTGGTTTATGCTAATTTTTAATTTTAAAATATTTATTCACATTTCAATGTGGGTGGCCGGAAACTTTTGAGCACACCTAATAAATACCCCAAAATGAATAAGAAATAATTCAGATTTTTAAGTGACTTAAACTCGGGAATTTATGTATTTTGGTTTAAACATTTTTGCACATCATAAGACAAGAAAATACCGGAATAATCAGGAATCGAAATCTTCTTCGTGTTTCCTTTTCAGCAGATTTGTAACATGTTCTGGGCGAAGCTGTTGTATTACAGGAGCGTCTTGCCTTGGAATTGAGGTTGTGATACTCTGAAAGCTCATACTAGTTATGGCACTGGGGCTGAAATCAAGTACAAACCTGCTGCTGATTTTCACTAGCTCGCCATTCCATATTAGGTTGTAAAAGACAAAATCTGCAATGCGAAAAACATTAAAATTGCCTTCATCAACGACAGAAATACTAATGTTGTTTATGAAACTTACCGATCATTAGGAAGTTTCAATCCAAAATTATGCCTAATTTGTGGAAGGGGTTGAGCATTTTTCTCCGACGCCATTTGTAATAACTTAGTTCTATCTGGTGTACGATCCATTAAGGCACCTGAATATGTATTTTTCAATGTATTTAATCGCCTTGTATCATCATTTACCGCTAAACTCCATAGCTATTTGAACATCAGTCTCATCAATCGCCGTTTTGCTACAATGTTGTGATATTGCTCGAGCACCAGTTAGAAGCTGAGCTGTTGTTGCATACGCAACCTACGTAATCAAAACATAAACTTGAGGAAAACATGCCCAACTTACATCTAATAATTGGCTAATAACAGTTGGTTCATACTCAGTAACACCAGCTTCTCGAAGCAAAGCTTGCATACGAGCAGCATCTTCGCTGCCTTGGCCAGTGCCGGTGGCGGAGCCTGACATCTTAAATTAATTTTTTTTGTTTCATAATGTATTTAGACCAAGTGTCAAAATACGAATTGGTGTTTGAGACCTCAATTAAAAAAAACTGCGAAGAAAAGAAAATGAAGCTTTATTTCCGGTATAAGTTAGAAAAAAGATCAAAAAATTGGGAGAAAGCCAGAAAGGTTTTCTAAATATTCACAAAGTGAGCATAATACCATATGGTTAAAACATTAGCTGGAATAATAATAAAGTTAGGAACAATGTAAGTGATATGGATAAGCAAATGACCAAACATGTACAAGATCACATCGTATTTGCTTTGAAATTTACAAATTTTCGTTTCTTTCTTTACGAATTCATAACGGTACGAATGAAATCGCTAATGTTGATGTTTCCACGGGAATCATTATGTCCAGCAAGGAGTTGATCAACTTCTTCGTCTGTCAATCTTTCTCCTTAAATTGAAAGAAAAAACGAAAATTACGAGTTAAGCTGTAAAAAACGAACCCAAGGTTGTAAGCAAGTGTCTGAGCTCAGCGACATTGATTAATCCATTTCCTTCTTTGTCGAAGTGAGCTAATCCTTCAACAAACTCTTCAGGAGTATGCTTTCCTCTGCAAAAATTAAAACAACCAGTAAAAGAAAAACTTCGAGTATTCAGTACCTGACTTTGCTTACTGTTTGATAAATGGGAACGAAGTCCTCGAAAGTTAATCGAGCTTCTTTATCAAAGTTAGCGCAACATCTTGAAATTTCAGCTTCAGTTGGGTTTTGTCCAAGAGCACGAAGAACATCACCAACCTAAAGTTGAAAAAAAAAGGGAATAAAATAAAATATTTGAAGATATACCTGTTGAACGCTGATCCGTTCATCACCCTTGCTATCAAAATAAGCAAAAACTTCACGGCACTCAGCTAATTGCTCTTCCATTCTTCAAATTATATATTTGTTAATAAGAAAATTAAATAAATAAAAGAAAAGCATTGTGTGAAGAATAAAACAAAAAAACAGACTGGGTAGCGACGCGAAATAACACGAATTTAAAAAAAAAAGCAGAAAACTGAAATTGTTACAGATAAAATTCATTTTAAAAGTGAATTTATTATAATTTTAAATATAATTTTACTATAAAAGAAGTAAATTCTGAATATTAGAGTTAAAGGTCAAAAAGGAATCAATAAAAGGGAAAGAAGACTAAGAGAGGGGACACCTGTGAAAATGCGCGGGCGCGCAATGTTGACCGCGGTACTGGCTCGGGCGGGGAGAGGAGATGATGACTAAACCCCCAGTGTTCACGACCCTGTATGTCTGGTCTCTCTCTCGCACTGCTTATGTAATCATACATTTCTTCTTTCTCTCTTTTAGTTTGAATTAGAAGATGAAGAAGAAGAAAGAGGTATAGATTATGAAGTTTGGGAGAAAGATGAAGATATTGGATGACCTTCGAGATCAGATATGTTATGGATGGATTCGTTACCAGAGGACAAAATAGGCAGACAAGAGGTAGAGGAATTAGAAAGTAAAGGAGTGAATAAAGGTTTCATGGTATTGTTTCATATGGTGTACATGATGATCACATATTTCCGGATATCCTCTATACCGCAGACGCTATTCCCGTAGTTCGCCTAAGGCAAATGATACTTCAAATTCCTCCTGGCCTAGCGAAAACTCAGCCAATTTTGACGATAAGATGGCTAGAACATTGATATGAAAGCAATTCTATGTGACACATACAGAGATAAAAGGGAACAAACAAATCTTACATAGTTTCATTCGTGCATGAGTGTAGGAGAACTGATTAAAGAATTCGTGAAGAGGTTTCACATGTAACTTTGTTTCAACCCATTGTTGTTCTGAGTTATCACCTGAAATAAACATTCCATTTAAAACTGAGAAATTTGGTTTGAAAAACAGCAATTTCAACGCTGAATTGAGCGTGTTATTACCGTTTGGAATAACATCATTCTGAAGGTCGGAGAAGAAGATGTTGCATTCACCATTTTTCATCGAAGCATGAATATGTAATTCACCGTCATTACTAACTTTTAAAGTCTATAAAAGTTCAAATTTTCTTAGTAAGTAGGCTGATACTTACAACGTATTTCGTATGAGTATTTTTCAAAGATTTTAAAACTCGTAACACGACTCTGGTCGGTGGCATATACAGTGAACACTGGAATTTTTCACGAAGATTGACTCGAAAAGAAGATGTGTTTCTCAGACCTGTACATCTTCAATAGGTGGGCGATCATAGAGAGGCCACTTTTTCGACTGTATGATTGTGACAGGAATGTCATGAACCATATTAATTGTTCGTAGCTCGACACGTAAGTGAGGCGACTAAACAAACAAGTTTTTAATGTTTAAGAAGGCTATAAGCTGCAACTCACATTATTCTTATTAGCAAGCTTTATCTTTGGATTATTAGACTGGTGATGTGATAGACATCTCAAGAGATCATCAACATTAATTTCCAGGACTATCTCATTTTTGTCTTCAGCTAATCCAGCGAACGACTGAAATTTTCATATTTCTGCTATAATCTCAATCATTTTCTAAGCAACACATACATTACTGATGAATATTGGGCTATATGATATCAAAACTCCGCACCAAAATTCACCATCTTTAGTATTAGCACCTGTAGCTGAGTTACATATGAAGCACATACCTAAACTCAAGTTTGAACAGAAGACAACCAGCTTAGCGACTTACCGTCAGGAGTTATCTTGACAGCACATTTCTTTCTGCTCATATGCGATACAGCACTTAAGCATTCTAAGATAAAGAGAATGGAATTTGTGTTAAGTTTATAAGGAAAGCTCACTGTTGAATGTTTCGACAGACCCTTGATCACTAAATAGTGCCGAAAATCGCATTCTGAAGAATTGTTGTTTAAATTAGGGAAAAAATGAATAATATTTTGAAAATAGATAAGATATCGAATGAAAAAAAAACAAAAATTTCTTAAATTAAAAGTTTGTTTAATGTTTTAATGTCTTTATAAAACATGACGTTATTCAATTAAAACAATCCCGCAATCCTGAAAAATGAATATTTCCTAAGCAATTCCAATTCAGAATCTCACTTTTATTACAAATTTTGAAAGATTTCTGTCTCTCCAGGGGCATTTCTCTAATCGTATATATCGTTCACCGTGCCTGCGAGCAAGCCAGATTCTAGTCGTAGGCACAGACCTCCACGACTAAATCACTAGAATTTTCAAAAAAGAAAACCATTTACATTCTCACTTGACCCATACATGCAACATCTTGTAAAGTTTCATCTACACTTATTGAGGTCACATGATTTGTTATGATTACCTTCAAAAAACGTAATGACAGGCAAATCTTCCTCTTCAACATACAGCGATTCCAAATTCACAAGCGATCTGGCACAATGCTCTTTGAATAATATCTAGATCATGAAATGTTTCAGCCCTTGCTTCTCCTCGGAAAAAATATGCGATTGAGTCAATAATTAAAACTGCGGCCTATTAAAGGCACATCTAAGATTAGTATATGCAAATGAGTTGAACAAACTTTTCGAAGATTAGTTTTTTGTTCTAATAACTGAGATATGGATATAACCATTTCTTTAATACTTAAAGGTTCCGAAAGAATTAGATTGTTAAAGAATTTTGATTGAGTAGAAGTTTCCGAAAATCCTCGAAACATCTGAAATTGCAAAACATGAAATCAAGTTCAAACCGGTTAACTCTTGAAATTAACGCGCTCACGCAATTCATTTAAGGTTCACGTGAAATGCTTATTTTGATTTCGATAGCTGAGAAATCGGTTGCACATGTTTCTTTCTAGATTCTTATGAAGCGTAAAATTGTTTATCAGCCATAATTGATTGTTTGTTTTTTGTTGTTTTGGATTATTTTTGAAAACCTTACCTCCTCCATTCTTCGCAATGAAGAACTTTTCTCAGTATCCATATATATTACTGTTAAACCTTTTGCCAAACATGATGCCGTTACAGTCATGCTATACAATATGTTTTACTGTTACTCGCAAAGTTATCAAACCAAAACTGAGATTTTCCACTACCTGCCTCTCCGACAAGTTCAGTTAAAGTCCCAGGTACAATACCTTCTCCTATAACAATTGTTAATGGATTATCCCCTCACATCTCCAAGCTTATACCGAGAAAATCATCTAGACCACTGTCACCTGTTTTGATAACTTCACAGACTGATAATTCATGTTCTAATAGGTCAGTAGCAGTTCGAAACCCAGCGTCTTCAAGTATTTGTTTTCTCTTTGGAAACAACTCCATCTGATAAAGAAAAGACTTTATGTTACATCAGAATAAAACCTGGATAATAGGCAACAGAACCGAAAAGTAATAGAGAAGTAAAGAATCATATGAAATTTATATAAAATAGTAAGTATCACAGATAAATAAAAGAATCTACAAAATACCACATTCTAATAGATCAAACATCAAATTAATCAAACTCTTCTCAGTTTTTAGTCATGTGTACCCCAAATTGAAACTAAGAATTATTAACCACCCATAACTACAAAAAGGATTTAGCAACACCAACCGTCATCTTCAAGCGCAGCCCGCTCATTTGCTTTTAAGACAAGTTTTTCATTTTCCTGAAACACCGCCAAATAAGTTTATGATTCATAAAGAAATCTTACAGTAGCTTGTCTTTCATTTTGGCTCTGTACATGCATTGGTTTACTCTGTTGAAGTTTGTGGAGTAATGTGAGGAAAATCGATTCAACATGGTCAGATTCAGAATCTGCTTTAGCAGAAGTTTCGAAAAGAGCCATGTTGTTACGATCCGCAAATATCTACAATAACATTGTTCAATATGAAAAAATAATAACTTCAAACCTGGGCACTATCAGTTGAAACTTTCTCTGAACTAGCTAAATCACACTTATTTCCTATTAGAATTCGGGGTACGTCAGCATTAGCAGTTAAGCCATGCTTTTCACATTCTTGGATCCAACCTTTCAGGTTATCAAACGATGATTTACTGTAAAATTTAAGAAATGAATTTTCAGTTGAAAGCTTATTTGACTTACGTATTGACATCATACACAAAAACTACAGCATTTACATTACGGTAATAATGAGCAACAATGGACTGTCGATATCTTTCCTGACCAGCGGTATCCCAAAGTTGAACCTGATATTAAGAAAATCTTAAAGCATGCACACTATGAATAGCTTACTCTTAACAGCTCTCGTTCAATAACACAACTCCTCTCTCTAAAATCTACTCCAATAGTAGCTTCGGTATGCTCTGGGAATCTTCCACAACAAAATCGGAATGACAGGCATGTTTTACCTACACCAGCATCTCCAACTATGATAACCTCAAGCATTTCTATTAATAAATAGGCTGTCATATTGTCTAACCTTGAATGTCCTCTTTGAACTGAAATTTTTTGATCCTTGAGGAGCTAGTGGAAGTTTTTTGGGAACAACAGGATTACTGCCTGTTTCTGAAGCTTTGGTAGGAGCAGGATCTGATGCAGTTACAGATGGATGAGCTGGATTCTCGGCGCGAACAGAAGAAGAACCGGGAGCTGAATATGGAACACGAACCTAAAGGAAAAATAAAGTAGTTGCCGTAAGAAAAGTTTATACATTTTCATAAACAGGTGGAGCAGGCTTTTCTTCGTCAACAGAAGGCCGTTTCGCAAAATTTGGTAAAGGCCTGGGAGGATCAACTACTGATACGAAGGTAGAAAAGGTTGGAGGGGGTATCGTTGGCACACCTCCGTTACTCATTTCTGTTAAATGGATAAATATTAAAAATAAAAGCAACACTAATTTCAAGGTATACAAAGGAATAACCAAATAAAGTAAGAAACAGAAAAGTGCTTATGTACATTTATCAGAAAAAATAATAATTCTATATTACAAAAGTGGATTTTTCCGAGATCCTTTTGGAGGGAATAGTTTTCCTTTGCGTTCTAAAGAGTAATACGCCTGGAATATTTGAATCAAATACTTGTACAACATTACAATGGCTTACTTGTCTTAAGTGATGTGGTTTCAGAGGTTCTGCGGGATCCCCTTGAGTACTTTGTAAATCAAGAGCTTCCTCAACCAATTCACCAGCAAACACCTGTGAAAGCTGAATAGTATGGTGAAAAATATTTAATAAAACCTTGGCTAATCCAGCAACAGCGATAACTACGTTTTGATTTGGAATTATACCCGTGTATTGTTGAATCAGACGTCTGATAGCTGACTTAGGGAATGAAGATCTGAAACAGAGGTTTGTGGAGAAGAATAAGAATAGATAGTTACCGTCGGTATGTTTCGTAACGATTTAGTTGTTCTTGGTTGAAGTTTGAAACAAGTACTTGCATTTTCAACCTCATCAGTTCGTCTTCTTCATTTAGTGGCTTCACAACTTCTTCTTCCTATATAAGGCTCAATTGGTTATAAGTTCATATATATCATCCTCACTTCATCTGGTTTTTCTTTTTTTACTTCTGGCTCTACTTCCTTTGCTACAATTACTGGTGGAGTGCTCAACGTTTGGTCAGGAACTGGTGGAGGTTTTACTTTCTCAGGACTTACTATCTGACAATTTGGTAAAAATTAGAGCAGCAGACTGATTAATACCAACCTTAACTTCAGGAGCTTTTTTCTCTTTTTCCTTTTCAATATCTCTTTTTTTAGGTACAATCGTTGTGCTTGGAGGCGGCATTGGAAACCCTAGTGAAACCAACGGATCTTCCTCTATCACCTAGAAAAAATGGATTATACATATCTTCACTCATATAACGTACTGCGGGTCCTTCTGATGGTTCGGCTTTCGGTTTCTTCACTTCCTGAGGTTCTAATGGACTAGGAGAAGCTTTCCGCTTTGTGGCTCCTGAATTAGATTCTGGCATATCTAAGCCATTGAATATATCCATTGCAAACATCCCATCATTCGAATCATCTTCTGATAGGGTGAATTTTACTTTCGGTCTCCGCTCTGGACTTTTGGGACTAAAACCAAATCAAATCGAAGTGAAAGATGAGGAATAATAAGCTTACCTAGTTTCTTCTTTGGAATCATTTAGAATACCATCTTTGCTATCTTCTAGTTTATCAGAATCATCATCACTACTGTCACTCAGTCCACCTCCGAACAATTCATCATCCATTGCACCTATAGTTAGAAAGGAATTCATAACAAAAGCATCAAAGAATTTCAAAATAATCAATGGTTTCTCCAATGAACTTAAGACAATCGAGTATAAATCATTACTGTTTTCTTGAATAAGGATAACAAATCTTGGACAGAACTATATACACATTTTGAAAATTGAAAAGATAGAAAATCAATCACTATCTGAATCACTTCCATAACTAGCCAGTCCTAGTAGACCGGTAGGAGCTGAAACCTTCGTAGCTATTCCATTAGATATACCACTTGATCCAGCAGATGAAGAACTAGATGATTCTTGTGGTTTCTCATCTTCATCCAACGGCTCCTGTTTAACATCGGGCTGCAAAAAATATTGATTAATAGTTATGGACATATCATATACACACCTTTTTCTTTTTAACTATCATTTTTGACAAAATACTTGACTGATCGTTCTTGCGCTTTATTGGATCCGAATTATTGATATTTGGTTTCTTATCGACTGCCTTTACATCAACTTCTTCACTTTTCTGGAAAACAAATTATAAAACTCCTTATACAATACAAATACTTTCAGATGAAATGTACCAATATTAAAAATTAAAATAAACTAACTATATCACAAAGTCCACTAGGACCGGCTAGACATTCTTCATCAATAATTTCATCTTCATCTGGGTTCATGGGTTTAACAAATCTTGGATTTGGTTTATTAAACAATTTTCTTAAATAAGGCAAATGTTGAAAAAAATGAAAATATGGAATATTTAACTCACTGAACAAAAGCTTCATCAGCTTCTTCTTGTAAACGTATTCTCTCAACAAGAGAAAGATTTGGATTTGTTTGAGTTATAAAAGCATCAACGTTAACTCCTTCTTTCTGTCGATTAATTTCCTGTAAATCCTCTAGATTACCTGAAACAATATTGAAACATTAGTAATTCTCAAAACTGTAACTGTACCCATAGCTTCCATTTCTGCTCTACTCATCATAGTTCTTTTTTCCAACATTTTCATAGGATCTTTCTTATCTTCTTCTTCTTGCTCTTCTTTAGCTCTCTCAGCTTCTTTATAAAGTTTAAAAGCTTCGAAAAGACGTGTAGCTCCATATTCCTACAGTAATTTCAGTTAAAACAATAAACTCGTCAAAAGGACATTACCATCTGATAATCACAGTTTTCGAGATCAGTTTTGAATGTTATTTCTGCTAGACAATTAGGACATCTAGAGTAAATTTAATTATCTTTAAATGAAACAAAAAAAAATACTTGAAATAGAAACGGAACAGTTTCAAACCCAAATATGTTTCCCCTTCTGCCGTTTCACGCTTCATATTAAATTTTTTACCCTATATCGTAAAAGTAAGTTTTATTATTAAATTGAATTATCTTACTTTATAAATATATTCATGACATGTATTACACTGCATATTGAACGGTGTCATAACACGTTGAACAAACTGTCTTAATAAATAAACAATGAAATAAAGTTTTAATTTCATTAAAGTTATACCTGTTTTTCCTCCCTCCAGCACCACTTTTAACACGTTTAAGCTTAGATGGATCATAATCGGGTGGATAGTATTTCTAAAAAAAATAACTTCGTTTAACATACAATTAATAATGTTTCAATAAATACACACCTGAAATACTTTACGTTCAGTTCCGGTCATTTCGAGTTTCTAGTTTCCCTAAAATTCATAAATGTTAATTACAATATTAAATACAAAAATCAAAAAATGAATAATAAACAAAAGGACATAAAAAAAACAAAGTTCGTAAATGTCTAACTATATCGAATCTGCCCCATTCCATGTCAAGCGCACAAAAGTGCTCCAATGCTAATTTTTTGTGAACAAGGCTCTTATCAAGCTTGAATATACTGCTTCATATCCTTAGCTAGTTTAACAGTTGTATGATAAATTATTGAAATTCTTATTTTAATATATAGTGTTTAGTGCTATGAATCGAATTAAGCTAAAAGCTCATTTTTCTACTGTCGCAGTTATAACTGGTACTATTGGATTAGCTTACGGTGTTTTTCAAGTTGCTATGATGCTTAAAGTGAGTTAAATCATTTCACAATATCAGAAATATTCTGTTAAAGCAATGGACTCGTGCTTCTCCAAGACTTATGCATCAGGAAATGGAAGATTACATGAGGTTTAAAGCATTGCAAGCAGAAATGGAGCTAAACAAAAAAACTGCTTAGGTATGTTTAATATCGTCTTAATTGTTCACTTCACTAGAATCGGATTACGTTTTTCCTTCGTTTCAATTTTCTAATTTCAATTAATCGTTTTATTTAGCGTCTTGTGTTCAACTTGGTTTATGACCAAAGCTTGTACCATAGGACATAGTGCTACGAATATTTTGCTTCAATCCTGAACGACTTGCGGGTGTTTCTATCTCAATATTTAGATTTGATTATAGTTTTAGAATTTGTGATAGAAATATAATAGATTTTCTATTTTGATGTTTCATCTTGTTGATGTCATTTTTAAATTAATAAAATTTGTTTTAATAGCATCTTTGATATACTGGATATTTCATTTTCTTGATGAATAATAACAAGATATGAGTAATGAAAATATAAAACAAAAACAATAGATTTGGAGACATTCACAACAAAAACTCCGGGAATTTTATTTTTTCCGAAATTGTGATACTTTTAAGTTTTAGGAAATGTTTGCTCAATCATTTCGGTATAACTGATCATTTTATTTTAAAACTGAAAATGTTTGTGGTTATTTTCATTTGTCATTCCAGCATACTAAAAAGCGGTTGATTTCTCTATGTTTGAGAAAAACAATCTTAAGTCTAACATTGTTTAAAAACTGTTCATTTCCCAAATTTATCAGTTAATTCCAACTTTTATTTTCTATTATGTCTTGTAAATTTTTCAATTTTATAATTAATCCAATTAAAATTTCCAGAAAAAAGTCAGTTATATTCTACGGCTGTATCCTTCTTTATTCTGTAAGTTTTTCTAACATTAAAGTCCACTTGTTCATCCAAAATGTTTTTATTTGAGTTAGTTCGAGTCAGATGGTGCGCATGAATGTGTACAATTTCATGACACTCAGTCCTGATACCACTAAACCACATATTAGCTTTTCCCCCTAAGTTTATGTGTATAATCATGTCATGTCAACCTATTTCTAAAGCATCCCTCCATTTTAGAACATTAAATCATGAATCACGTTGTCAACAATCCATTGTTTATGGGTCATCTTCCTTAGCCAGGCGGGAAACTGTAAGATTTGAATCTGCCCGCCAAACAGTCATACTCTAACTGGCCTTTACAGCTGTTTCCAAGTCTTTAGGTTATTCCCCGTAGAATCGACCCATAGCATTTAAACTCTATTTAATACTCATCATTTGAAATAACTAGTTGCATTTGTTGTTTAGCGACAAGTCCTTGACTGAGCAAATATACCTACTTTAAGATTTCATTTTTTTAACCAGATGGCTTTAGCTCATCCGGTGTCAATTAACAAGTGTCCGAAATGCTCCATATGAAATACAAAGAAGTTTTCTATTCCACACGATCTTAACTCTTACCACTCGCCATCTTCTCACCATGTTCACGAATACCCCGATCAAGAGGACTGTTTTCGGATATCGTATATTAACCCTATCCTTTTATTCAAGATATCTACGAAATGTTTCCGATCGTTAATTAACCTTTTGAAAAGTGTTACATTCTGATGTTATCTTGTGTCCTTATGCATCATTCTACATCATATCGATGCTGCACATAACCAGCGCGATGTGCGAGAGATATCCATATTTGTCGCCTTTGGTTATTTCCTTTATAATATTTTACTATTTCAGTATCCAATACTAAAGTTATTCTCCATTAAGCGCTTTCTGTGGAGAAATGGCTGAATTGGATATACTAAGGGTAAATTTGTTTTTTCCCCCGATAAATTTGAGTGATATTGCATAATAGGTGAAACAAGATCGAATTCAAGATCCCGCTTTAACAGCAGAATGGAACAAAAAAGCTTTAGTTTGGGTTCCTCATGAAAAGGATGGGTTTGTTTTAGCATCCGTTGTAAAAGATGATTCCTCTGGTAGGTTCTATCTTGATTTTCCTATTTTGTTTTTATTTTTTAAGATCTCATTGAAGTAGAAATATTAGATACTAACGAAAAACAGAGAATAAGTAGAGATGACTGTCAAAAGGTAAGTTGAAAGTTTTGAATATTTTTTTCATGTTTGCTCTTAGGTCAATCCCCCACGTTTTGATAAATGTGAGGATATGGCTAATATGTCTTGCTTGAACGAAGCAGCTGTGCTGTGGAATCTTAAACAACGTTATTATGCCAATCTTATTTATGTAACTCATTATGCTCACAACACCATTATTCTGGTTTTTTAGACTTATTCTGGATTGTTTTGTGTTGTAATTAATCCTTATCAACGGCTTCCAATTTATACAGACTCAATTGCCGATCTCTTCAAGGGAAAGAAGAGAAAGGAAATGCCTCCACATATTTTTGCTGCCACTGATGAAGCCTACCGTAATATGTTGCAAGATAAGGAAGATCAATCCATCCTGTGCACGTAAGCGTTACTTTTTTCTTTTCGCATTTGAACCTTCTGACCTTTAGAGGAGAATCCGGTGCTGGTAAGACCGAAAACACCAAAAAGGTTATTCAATATTTGGCAAATGTCGCTGGATCACGTAAGACTGGTGTATGTTAATGTTTGTTTTTTTCGTGGCTCATCAATTTTTTTTTCAGATTGCTGATCTAGACAGTTCACATACCCGGTTGGTCGGACATCTCGAAGAACAACTTCTTCAAGCCAATCCAATCTTAGAAGCTTTTGGTAACAGTAAAACTATTAAGAATGACAACTCTTCTAGATTTGTATGCATAAATGTAACTCGATTTAATTCAGTTATATTATTTACAGGGAAAGTTCATTCGGGTTCATTTTGATGCCACAGGATGTATTTCCGGAGCTAATATCGAGTTTTATTTATTAGAGAAATCTCGTGTGCTCAGACAAGCATCTTTGGAGAGAAGTTTCCACATCTTCTACCAAATGTTGAAGGGAGCGAACCCTAAAATGAAAAGTAAGGCTCACAATTTTTATTTTTCAATGAATATACTCTTCAGGCGATCTGTTGTTGGAGGAAAATACTGGAGCTTACCGGTTCTTGTCTAATGCCGATGTACATATTCCTGGCATTGATGATAAAACTGAGTTTGCTGAAACAGTTAAAGCAATGAATATTATGGGAATTGAGGATAATGAAGTTCAAGGTTGTTTAGTCCTTATTGAAAAATTTCCCATTTTACCCATGGTTTAGCTATTCTTCGTATTGTATCCGCTGTTCTTCTTTTTGGTAACCTCGAATTTGGTCAAGAGAACAAGAATAGCGATCAAGCCATTTTACTTAACGATGCTGTAGCTCAGAAGATTTGCACTTTGCTTGGTCTCAACTTGTCTGATCTCATGAGAGCTTTCTTGAAACCTAAGATCAAGGTAAAAAAAAGTTTTACTAAGTTTGCAATGGTTTTCGATTTTAGGTTCAACGGGATCATGTACATAGAAGTCAAAGTGAGGAGCAAGCACGATTCTCCGTTGAAGCTATTGCGAAGGCTTGCTATGAGCGCCTTTTCAGGTAATTATTGGTTATGAAGTTATGAAGTAAATTTCTGATATTCAGGTGGCTTGTTCAAAGACTCAATAAATCTCTTGATAGAACCCGTCAAAATGCTATTAGTTTTGTCGGAATTCTCGATATTGCTGGGTAAGTTTTAGCTGCTTCTACAATAACTTAGCTCTGTTTTTTAGATTTGAAATTTTCGAAATGAATTCTTTCGAACAGTTATGCATTAACTATACTAATGAGAAGCTGCAACAGCTTTTTAATAACACAATGTTCATTCGTGAACAACAGGAGTACCTGGATGAAGGTCTTGATTGGGACATGATCGATTTTGGTTTGAATTTACAACCGACAATTGATTTGATTGAGAAGGTAACCTCGTTATCGTCATCGGAATTGAACATATTAATTGCTTAAGCCTATGGGTATTTTGTCAACTTTGGATGATGTTTGTCTATTCCCTCAAGGAAGTGATACAGGATTTGTTGAACGCTTGGTGAATCAACACCATCAACATCCTAAGTATGTCGTACCTGAAATGAGAGCCAAGTATGTTTTAACGCTTCTTATGTGATTTTTGTTCACTTTTTGTAGGAGCGACTTCGCTGTTGTTCATTATGCTGGACGTGTTGACTACTCAGCCGCTGGTTGGAGAGTTAAGAACATGGATCCATTGAACGAAAACGTTGTTGAGTTACTTCAATCTGCTCGTGAAACGCTTATTGCTGAAATCTGGAAGGATGGTATGGCATTATTGCATTTCAATATTTTATTTTCCTGTTTAGTTAGCGATGTATGCAGCATGGGTGCCACCGAAGTTGGAGATGCTGCTATTTTTGGTGCCCGTGTTAAAAAGGGTATGTTCCGTACTGTATCCCAAATGCATAAGGAACAGCTTACTCGATTGATGTCGACTCTTCACAATACCAATCCTCATTTCGTGAGATGTATCATTCCTAATCACGAGAAAAAGGTTTTTCTCTCTCGCTTTGATCTGTAGATGTAAATATCTATATTTAGCCAGGATATCTGAACGCTAATCTTGTTCTTGATCAGCTGAGATGTAATGGTGTTTTGGAAGGAATCCGTATATGCCGCCAAGGATTCCCTAACCGCCTCCCATTCCAGGTTTCCATTAATCGTGCCATGAAGTTTCAAACTTTTTTCTTTTAGGAGTTCCGACAACGTTATGAACGTCTCTTGACACCAGACGCAGTTCCCCATGGATTCATGGATGGAAAAGAAGCAGTCAGGTACAAGTGTCTGAAGAACATTCTGTAGAATCGATATGCTTCTAGACTTATGATGCAAGCTCTAGAGCTTCAGCCCACATTGTTCCGTATTGGGCAATCCAAGATCTTCTTCCGCACTGGGGTTTTGGCTGAATTGGAAAGACTTCGCGATGAACGTCTCACTGAATTAGTTATTCAGTTCCAGGTTTTTAAATTTCTCTTATCGATTTAACATAGTTGTTTAGGCTGTTTCACGTGGAGTTCTTGCTCGCAAACAGTTCAACCGTAGAAAGGAACAAGCAGCTGCTATTCGTCTTATCCAACGTAATGGACTTGCTTGGATGAGATTACGTGAATGGCAGTGGTGGAGGCTTTACACTAAGGTTTGGGTTTTCATGTATTTGAGTCTTATTTGGCTGTTACAGGTTAAACCTTTGTTAGAAGTTACCAACAAGGACGAGCTTATCGCCGAAAAAGAAATTGCTCTTAAAACTACAAGCGAAAAGCTCCGTCGTAGTGAGTTATTCATAAGTGATATGTCTGATAGACTGAGCAAGGTTATTGGTATCTTCTTTTTCTGTTTCTTACTTTGTTTATAAACAGATGGAAGAGGAACGTGCACGAATTCAACAGAAATTGGATATGGAAACGATGGAAAGAGCTGAGGCTGATGAAGCTCGCGCTCAAGTTTCTGCTAAGAAGGCTGAATTAGAGGAAGCTATGATGGCATTAGAAAAACAATTGAAGAGCGAAGAACAAGGTCGCAGTTCTATCGAAGTTGAGAGAAAGCGTTTAATGGTATATCCTGAGTTGTTTGTGTTTTTTCTATTTTTGCTGACTTAGGAAACCGTTCATGATCTCGAGATGCAACTTGAAGAAGAAGAGAAGAAACGCCAGACCATTCAATTGGAGAAAAATTCTCTTCAGAATTCCTTGAAACAATATGAAGCTTCTAAGAACGAATTAGAAGAGTCCAGCGGAAAGGTATAGTATATGATCTATATGTTTTCTACGATTGGATCTATAGGTTACAAAGGAAAAACTTGGTCTAGAAATTAGATGCAAAGACTTATCGGATCGTCTGATTGATGAAGAAGAAAAGGTCAAATCCCTCACCAAGTTGAAGTCTAGATATGAAGCTCAACTAGCTGAACTGGCCGAGGAATGTGAAAGGTACTCTTTGTCATATTATCATATCATGTCATCCATACTGTTAACTTTTAAAGAGAGAAGAATGCTAAAACTGCTGTTGAAGCTGCTAAGCGCGCGTTAGATATCGAACTTCGCGATGAACGAGAAACCTCTTCGGAACGTTTGCGTAAAGCTGAAGAGTTAACCCAACAGCTTCTCAAAAAAGAAAGCGAGTTGGCTGCTGCAGTACTCAAGTAAGTGATAACTATGTAATTTTTCCCATGTTAAATATCTTAGGAGTGATGAGGAAGCTGCTCAAATTCAACAATTGGAGCGTGATCTCCGTGATATTCGTGCTCAAATGGATGATCTCCAAGAAGATTTAAAACAAGAGCAAGCTGCCAGGTAGTTTTAGCTGATTATAAATTATGAATATTTTATATCTTCAGAGCTAAAGCCGAAAAAGCTCGTAGAAATATGAGTGAAGAACTTGAAGCTTATAAGTTAGAACTCGAGGAATCTCTTGATAAAACTGTTCTCCACCAGGAGATGAGAAATAAACGTGAAGAGGAATTCCTTCAACTTCAAAAACAATTGGAAGATACTGTTAAAGATTCCAATGATAGAATTGAGGCTTTTAAATCGAAGTATCAGAAGCAAGTCGACGATTTAACCGAGAACATCGATATTCTCAAACGTCAAAAGACCACGGTTTTCAATTTTCAATCACCTCATAATAAATACGTTTTGTTTAGGCTGAAAAAACACACTATCAATTGGAATCTGAAATTCAGAATCTTCAAGCTGAAATGGAAGTTCTTTTGAATGCTCGCCAAGAAGCTGATCGCAGACGCAAAAATGCCGAATCGCAATTGAGTGATCAACAGTTGAGATACAAAACATTGCAAGAGCAATCTGATGACATTACTTCCAAGTTGGCTAAAGTATTGGTTATTCTTAAGCATATATACTGATTTCCATATTTCAGGCTAATATCGAAATTGAAAACTTGCATAAGCTCAAGGATAGTGATTCTGAGAATAACTCTAATCTTCTTAAGAAAATTGCTGCTTTGGAGAATCAAGTAGCTGAATACGCTGAGGTAATTGATTGGGATTACTGGCTCAATATTCATCCAAATTAATTAAGGCCGAACAAGAAAGCCAAAATACTCGAGCTAACCTTATGAGTAGAATAAGAGCAGCTGAAGATGGCTTTACTGAAGCCAAGGAACAGAATGATGACTTGATGGAGAAAATCGAGCGCCAGGAAAGGGTTTGTGTTGAAACTAGTGGTGGTATGAAAATTGTTGTGATGTTCAGGAAGCCGCTACCCTAAGAGTTCAATTGGGTGAAGCCAAGAGAAAGTTGGAAGATGAAACCGGTGAAAAGATTGAAGAAGTGAAACGCAAGATGGGTAAAGATCTTGCTGATGCTTTAGCCCGTGTCAGTGAAGCCGATGGCGCTCGTGAAAAAGCTGAAAAGGCGAAGAGAAAAGCTTTGGAAGAGGTGTACATGCATATATTGAGTTTTTTTTTATTAATAGTCTTTTAGGCTGAGGATCTTGCCCGTGAATTGTCTGAGGTCAGCAATCAACTTCGTGATGTGGATAGACGCCAGCGCAAATTTGATCAACAACTGGCTGAGGAAAAAGCAAATACGGCTAAAGTCCAGCAGGCGCTTGATCTTGCTCATGAACAGGTGTACTTATTTTGATAACAATGTTTGATATGCTGTACTTTCAGATGCGTGATAGCGAAACCAAGAAATTGAATGTCATGAAGGAAATGGAAGATCTTAAAGAACAGTTGACTGAAGTTGAAAAGGAGAGAAGAATGCTTAAACTCGAAGTTGACAACCTTGCCTCTAACCAGGATGATACTGGAAAAAATGTTTACGAATTAGAAAAAGCGAAGACTAGATTAGAAGATGAATTATCCCGAGCTAGAGAATTGGTAAAATCTACTGTATACTATTCCTTTATCTAAAAAGTTTCAGATCATAGAGCTTGAAGACGCTACTCAGCTAGCTGAGGATGCCAAATCAAGAATTGAAGTACAGTTCCAAGCTGCTAAGCAAGAGTGGGCTCGTACCTCTTCTGCTAGAGAAGAAGATGAGGAAGAGAGACGACGAACATTAGTCAAACAGGTCAGTTTATGTTATCTTTACAATAGTAATTGTTGCAATTAGGTTCGAGATTTAACTGAAGAACTTGAAACTGAGCGCCGATACAAGGCTACAGCTTTAGCAAGCAAGAAGAAGAGTGATACTCAAATCCAATCTCTCCAAGAGGAGAATGAGAAGGCTATGAGACAATTAGACGAGATGACTAGGCAATGTAGAAGAGCCAACCAGGTATATATTAGTATATTAATGTTTATCGCCGATTTGCTTTCAGGGCGCTAAAGATGCCCAAATCGAGGGGTCTGAGGCTCGTGCAGCCATGGATGAGGCTTTGTGCTCTGCCAGAGAAGCTGAAAAGAGGTATTATCAATAATCATGAAGAATAACTGACATTTTTTTATAGGGTACGTCTTCTTGAGGGCGAAATCACTAGACTTACTGATGAGTTGAACCTTGCTCAGCAAGGAAGAAAGAAGGCTGAAGCTGAAAAGGATGACTTGCTTGATGAAATCCGTACTGTTAAGAATGGACTATTGGGTCAAGACGAGAAACGCCGGTCAGAATTAGAACTTTTTTTCAGAACTTAACAGTAATTTCATTTTAGCTTTGAGCGACGAATTGCTGACTTGGAAGACCAGCTTGATGAAGAACAAACTAGTCACGAAGTTACAGCAGAAAAGATGAAGCAAACCCAAACTCAGGTTGAAAAATTGACCACTGAACTTACCCAAGAACGTGCTATGTGTGAACGCATTGAAAGTGAGAAGAAAAACTTAGAAAGATCTGTTCGTGATCTCAATCAACAGCTCGAGAGTGTTGAAGGTAATTTTAAAAAAATGTTAATTTGATTCATATGTAAGCATTTAGGTTCTGTTTCTGCTCGTATGAGGGCTCAAATTGTAAATGTCGAGGCTCGTAATAGGCAATTAGCTGATCAGTTAGAAGAGACAGAGAAGGATAGAGCATCGCTTTCTCGTCAGGTACTACTTTCTTATGAATATCTATCGTCATCTTTCATTCTTCCAGATTCGCCGTGTCGATAGACAACTTGCTGAGATGAATGAAGTCAGAGAAGATGAACGAAGGCATGCTCAGCAAGACAAAGAAGCTGTAAGTTCGAATTCTATATGACGTCATATTACCATTCAATTTCAGGCCGATTCTGCTTCAGCTCGTTTACGACAAGTTAAGAGAGAGTTAAATGATAGAGAAGATGAACTTGAAAAGGAAAAGATCAAGCTTAAAGAAGCTCGCCGTCAAATAGATGATCTCTCTGAACAAATCCAAACCTTAACAAGAGAAAATCAGACATTTAAGGTCGGCAACATGATTTACAGCTGCAATATGTAATTTTGTTTCAGACCCGTGTGACGACAGATCGTAGATCTGTAATGGCCTTGTCGAGAGATTCCAGGAGATATGGAAGTTCTCATTCCATCAGAGGTTCTACTTACTTCAAAAACATGAATGAACATCAAGAGCTAGAGTTTCCAGATGACACCAGACCCTTAGGTGATGATGTCAGGCCTAGCTCTCGGTTAACCACAGGTTCTCAGTGCGGTCCCAGTGAAGATGACAGGGAATCGAATAAAACTTAATGTAATCATATGTCCATTTTGTATACATGCCGTGCATCCATCTTTTAACAATTTTTTAACCAGGAGCCAAGCAGTATGGGTTGTATACTACTAAGCATTTTTTAAAAGCATTTTACCTGTTTGCATTATAAAGTTTTCGAATAAAAATCTTTCTAAAATCTTTTCATTTATTAATATTACATACAGAAAAAGCAGAAATATTCTTAGCACCGGCCAAGGAAGCACTGCTAAATATAGACAATTTGCGATGTTTTGAAAAATATCCATAAATTAGAAAAGCGGTACAGATTACATACCAAGAATGGAAAAATATTCAGCCATGTCAGGCAATGCAAAAATATCACAGATTTACCCATATCTTAAAATTAGACGGTCGAACACACTCTCAATTCCTAATTCTCATAGTTATACTAGAGAGCTTCCAAATCTACGTGTCGAATATCAGGATGTTTTTTAGTTATTTCCTTTTCAATACGATCAATCTCATCACCCAAACGATCAATTATCTTTTCTCCATGATTTTCCATGAAATTTTCCAATTCATCAGTGTTTTTAATCGTTTGCACATCCTGAAATAATAAAGTAAAGTAAGAAACTCAGTAAGAAGCTCGTAGGAACCTGAAGCATTTTTGGTAAATGAACTGCTCCGCTAGCTAGATAAGCTCTGGTAATGGCTCGGCCATCAAAATCTAGCTCAGCCTTAAAGCGTGATTGTTCTACACCTAACGCAGTTGCTTTTACATCGTGTACTGATCTGAACTTTGAAACTTAAAGCTCAAAATAAAAACTTGCACTACCTAATAACAGGATCATTATTCAGTCGGCAGACGATATCATCAGTTATACGCTTTGGTAAACTTCTGCCAACTAAATGAGCAGCATTTGAACGAATAATGAAAGAAGCAACAGTTCCTAAGAAAATTATATTTTCAACTCTTAATTAAGATTCAAATAATACCAAGCAAACAGCCAATAACAATTGATCCACATGCATCAGGTATAGGAGAATTGAGAACAGAAGATAAAGTAATTGCACCTAAAGCCACAATAACCTGAAACATATAACTAAAACTCATAAATAGAAAGATGACATACTCCTGAAACGGCAGCAGTATCTTCTAGTAAAACTACATTTAACGACGGATCACCTGCCGTTCGTACTGCAAAAATAGCATTTTACAAGAGTGAAAACAAAAAAAGACGAAACCATAATTAAACAGACTAAGACCAGCCCGTTTAGATTTCTTGAAAGCTTCCTTATAGGCAGTAAGAGCTGATGTTCCTTGGAAACAGAGAGACATAACAAGAGCGTAATACGCCTGAACACACATGAACGTTAGACAATAAAGATTTCAGGATCTTACGTATGTCAGAGGTTCCAATTCTGCGGGATTAAGCAAAGCACTGACTCCGTGATAAATGGATAAGCCACAGCCAAAAGCCATAATACCACATCCCGAAATGAGTGAAGTTACATAACGCATATTTCCTGAAGATATAAACTTTAAGTTATTAAAATGAGTTGCAATCTCACCATATCCGTAAGGAAACAGATTATCAGGATTTTTAGCAGAATACCGAATTCCCAAAAGTAGAATCAATTGATTACAAGTATCCATAGTACTATGGATTGCTTCAGCGAATAATGACTTTGAGCCAGTAACGTAAGCAGCAGCAAACTGAAATTTAAACGTATTTGAAAATGATGCTGCTCCCAAACAAACCTTAAATATGGCATCGCACATGTTCAAAGTAAAAGCTATAGCAACTACACGATCAGCACCCTAAAAAGATTTTGAGAAAATCAGAGTTAACCGTTTGTGCAATGTTAAACTTAAGAACTATTATACTATTTTTTCTTTAATTAATTAATGCAAACCTTATTTCCATCTGAAGCTGTTTCAACTCTCATTCTCATTCGCATTCTTTCAGCATCAGTTAATTGAGTTCTCATAGCTACAAGTGGACGACGGTGAGCAGACAGAGCTTCACTACTTCCATGAACCTAAAATTATGATTTTCACAACTTTCTATATATCAGACACAAACCTTTAATGCCTTGTGATAAACATCAGTCAAGGAATAAAGTATGCTATGGCCTTTAGTGGCATTTGTTAAGGCTCTGGCAGGCTTGGGTTGACTAGGAAGATCTTCGAAATCTTGCTCTCTATACAATGAAAATATATAAAAAGCTTATTTAAAACTAAATTTACTTAAGTCCGAACTCGGCCATAGCACGAAGTTTGTCTATCTTATCATTGTCGTAAGAATGTGATTTCTTAGAGAGTTGGGCGACCTTTATAAAAGAAGCAACAGGTTAATGTCATATTCAGAATCTTTTATCAAACCTTAAATAGTCGTCGCTTCTCACTTCTTGAAATATCTTCATCATTTCCAGTAGAGAGGAAACGCAGAGCACCCAAAGAAAGCGTAAAACCTCTAGTATTCAAGCCTATGATTGGAATAATAATTGATATTCAAGATTTATTAAAAATACATCTGCTTTGTTTTGCTAGTAAGCAAATAGGTAAAGAATAAACGGTAGTCATACTTGTTTATGCTAGCTAAATTACACTTCGGACCATACCTTCCTGTAATCAAACAAGCACATTGATAAAAAATATCTTCATTTAGATGTTATGACAGTGAAATAATAATTTAACGATGTTAATAAACGAAGAAAAAACTAAGAAAGTGAAGTGAAAAAATACTATAAGATTTACACTAAGCAACCCGGATGAGTCAAATGCATGTTGTGTGCCCTATGGCATCACGTGCTTCTCATCATCAACAACAACGTCACATAAACATAAATACATATTTACATCAACAACAATGAAAACGCCTGAAAAATTTACAAAAAATCTAACTATATTAAAAAAAACACTTTGAAAAAAAGAAAGAAAAAACGACGTTTAAACCAAAATTCAGCAACTTCTTGCAACATTTTGAAAAATGCACTTAAAAAGCGCAAACAAACACAAAAGTTCATTCTTAATAGTATATTCAATTAAATCTCATAATGTTTCTTTAATATGAAATAAATATTCAAGTTTATAAATTATTTAAAAAAGAATTAAAACAATACATATATATATATATATGAAACATATGAAATATGCATTCAATCAAAACTAATTAAGATATTTCGCTATTATTGAATCAATTAAGTATGTATTGTAATTTATAATAACTAAATTACTTTAAAACATTACTAAGCTTTGGTAAATACCCAAATTCAGAAAATAAAATAAAGGGAAAACATACGACGGATGATCGCCTGATGTTTTAATACCTGGCTAAAACGAAACATCGCATCCTTAAAAAATTTCTTATCAAACTTTTCGATTTTTCTGTTTTTCACATAATTTTAACAAATCAATGTATTTTCAAACATAGAATCATTACTTAATATGAGTTATAGCATGATTTTCATATTGTTTGAACGAATGTGTCTCTAAGCGACCTTTAAAGATTTTGAAGAAAATCATATACGTATGTGTTATCGATCCTCTTTTAGTATTTCAATAGATAAAACAAACAAGGTGAACTTTTCTCTGTTTAGATAACAGAGTATTTAAAAAAAAATAAGATAGACATCAATTATTTATTATTTGAAATTGTTAAAGGTCAAATATGTTTGAAATACCCCGTAAGCGATTATAGTTTATTCTTAACTTATCAGAAGATATGAGCGGTTGTATTCTTCTCTGAGACCGGAGTCTTCTCTTAAACTTCAATCTTGTAGTCTTATATTGCTTTATTCTCTTGTATTGTTCACTTTAATGCTTCTTTTATCTTGATATCTTTGTATATCTACAATGTATTTCTTAAATCTAATTCCTTTATTAACAAGAGAACTCTAGCTGGAAGTAGTGGAACGTAAATGAGGTATTTTAACATAATTTACAAGTCTTTGCACAATTCTTTTTCATCAGCGAGCGATAGGCAGTAGCTGTACATAGGCTTTTCTTTGCTGAACAGTCTGCAGCTGTATCTATACAAGCTTTAACTGGTTCTCCAGCTCCAGCTCCGGCTCCGGCTCCGGCTCCAGCTCCAGCTCCAGCTCCAGCTCCAGCTCCTGCTCCTGCTCCAGCTCCTGCATCTGGGCCAGCTGCAAAACCAGCCATGCGACCTCTTCCTGCTTCGTCTCCTCTTGCTCCTCCTCTTCCTACTTTACCATACTTCTCTTCGATTTCATCGTATTCCATTTCGCACCTCAAGAAGTATTAAATCAAGAATTATTTTTAGAAAATTAGAACTAACCATCCACAACTATTTCTGCAAGCTTTGAACATACTTGGTAGGTAATCTGGGTTATAGCACAATCCCCTCTTACAATCACATTCGGGATCTTTATCAATGCATCTAAACATATTTTCTTAAACATTTAAATGGTTTATAACTTTACCTATCATCATCTTCCAGGACACCAGCTAATGTATAGGAAACAGTAAGAGCAATAACCAAATAATTCAAAAACATTGCAGAAGCTTGATGAATGTAACATGCCCATATTCTTTATATATGTGCGTTCATCAAATGGTATGCTCCTCATAAGTGCACTGTATTTAACCAACTGCTTAAACATGTTTTATGAAAAATTAAAAAAAAAGTCTGCTTCGAACACAATTGAGTTGATGCTGAACTCAGATATATTGGAATTTGATTGTTTAATTGGATAGGTCATGCGATTGATATTGTTTGCGATGCTCATTTTCAAATATACAATGTTTCGAAGTTGACATAGGGCTTAAGAGATGCTACGGAAATGTCATTCTGGAACATCGTATTCACTTTTATGCTTTCGATTTGACATCTCTGTTGATTGTTCACGTTTGGAAGATTTTTCATGTGAATATTAATTGGTTTTATCTAAAACATCAGGGAGAATTCTCAACATTTTATTAAATTATGAAAATAATACCGGTAAACCCGTAGACACTGAGTATTCAGAGCGATAATGAGAAATAAAAAATTTCATATGGCTAGAGTTGGAGAGGGAAGTTGGGGTGTGGAGGGAGATTGGAACAGGAATCGGAACGAAAACAATAAAATATATACCAGAAACTTCAAACAGGTAAGAGAGATGGAGATTCAATTTGATCTTTGTTGTCCAAAGTATCCTTTCTTTCAATATTTTTATAAAAATGATACATTCTCCATTTACGGACTATATAACGAATACATGCTTTTACAGTTATAAGTACAAATAATATAATTAAAGCAACTGCTGTACCAATTCCTACCATAGGATCATACGATTTATAGAAATCTTCATCTGAGCTAGGTGGATTAACCTGAAAAAAACATAATATCAGTGAACATGAATTCATTAATCTTAACACTATCATGCTGTTTTTCGTTTTTTTTTAAAACATTTTATTTTCAGTAAACTTCATTAAAGTTGCGAATATATAAAAAAATATATCAAATAATTGCACGCTACGATTATGACGTGAATATTTGCATAAGTTGGATCCAGTACACGAGTACGCGCTAACGGACTTATTTTTGAATATTACGTCAACGTGTCAGAGATTATTATTTTTGCTATAACTATACGGAACGGTTGCAACAGCTTTTACACATATGTCACATATGTATACTATGTGTATATGTTTCAGATGCTTATAGTTTTGTTATGAAAGATCTAAAAGAGCAGTAATTTACCTCCATAAAATCTCTTTTTTCATGACACAAGGGATAACACTGGCGAGCCATATTTCGTTTCTTTTCTTTCTATCCTGAAACAATCAATATGCTATGGTAATTGAATTTTAACATTTCAAACATCTTATTTACTTCAGTTGGAATCACAGTAATAGAAGCTCTGATCAACTATTTGCAGTTATTTGTATTCTTTTGGTGATCTTAGATTAATTTATGGTTTCAAAAAATGTGTATATATATCTGGTTATTGATTTATGTGAGGAATAGATCAAAGCGTTCGAGGCATTCATGACTGTCTGATAAGAGTAGAGGCCAAGTCTGTTCATTATATACAGCTTTCATGCTCTTGAACTTTATTTCTATTAAGCTCGTGTGCTAGGTATCTCGAACTTTACAACCTATTCTCTCTCATTAATTTTATTATTTTCAACAATTTTCTTATTTCTTTATTGCATATTCCCATACGTGATTATATACTTCCTTTTCATTATTCTCATTTTTCCAAAAAAAAAGTTTAAAAAATAAAAATATATATTGGTTTTGGTAGTTTTGAATTACTATTATCATAAGCAAAGAGCTTAAAACAGTAGTCATAGGATTATATTTAAAGCTGATTCTGTTGAAAATTCTATGATAAAGTGCTTCTAGAGGTATGGAGAGGCTTCAAAAATTGCCGTCCTGTTATCAAATACGGATGTGCTATCATCGATAGAGCATACAATAGACGATTGCTTGCCATCTTAGTCAGAGGTTTAGCGAACAAATCAATAAAAGAATATAATTTGGTTGCATAACAGAGAGATCATCAGAAAAGTAATATTATATATTATCATTGGAAAATAATATGTTCATATTCTCTTGTTTTCTCTCCTTTCATATTATTATTGTTTTTCTCTTTTTCTCTGCTCCTCTTTCTTCCTCCCTTCATCACATTTACTCTTATTCTCTCTCTCTATCTCTATCTCTCTTTCTCTATTTTTCTTTTTCTTCTTTCGTTCTTTCTTTCATTCTTTCCTTCTTTGATTTCATCACAAATTATGAATTACTTACCTAATTTGGTTTTAGTGATGGGCCAGACCAATTCACAGTTACCAGAACATGAGCTGGACCAACTCAGCATCGAAAGCGGACGTAAGTTCTATCACTCGATTCTTGTCTTTCTTCCAATTATATATTTAAAATCTGAAACTTGTATGTTAAAATAGATATTTTTCAAGAAATAATACTAATAAGAATTTAAAAATACAATTAAAATTGCTGGTAAACATAAGAGATATTGAAAATTTGGTTCTAGTGCAAAGGATGATTTCGAAGAATTTTAATTTGTCTTTCTGCATCAAACAGTCGTGCAAAATTTGAAAAAAAAAAGAGAAAAAGAAGAAGAAGAAGAAGACGAATTATTCTTTCTTGTTAGCTCAGGTAGTAAATGAAGCTGAGAAGATGATGAAAAAGATCGAGAATGAGAGTCATAAATACATTAAGTCATCATGCTAATCTGTCAGAATATGTGACAACTTGCCTCCATCTTTACCCATTTCCAATAATCAAAAGTTCCTTAGGTGCTTAGGAAGTAAATTTTTAATAATATTCTGAGGAAAAGTGCTATATATTGCGTTGTATGAATGATGAGAGATTTCTGTGATTTTTAATGTTTTCTTGTTATTTGCTTTCTTATTATTTTTGATTGCGGGGGGAAAAAGGAGTAAAAAATAGTTTACTACTTGGCTGAAGAAAGCATGTCACACGTTGTATAAGCATGTGCCTATTTCTTATTTGGGGCTTGAATTCTACAACTATCAGTACAGCTGTCAATTTCCATTTATGGCTCATAAAACTCATCCAAATATATTAGAAGATAAAATAGATGAAGCTATTCATTCTAATATAAATAACTATTTTTACATTTAATGTGAACGAGTTATATATCATGTGCTATTTAGGTTGAGAAAGCTTCTCGTTCATTCGTTAGGTGAGTAGACCAGAGCACCAATGATATAAAGACACAAAAAAGAGAGGAATGAGGAAGTGATAATGAGTAAGAGGGAGTGCGGAAAATTTAAAAGGTTTACGGATGGGAATGATAGATGGAGATGTGAGAGACGGAGAGTTAAATGAATGCAACAGGTCTGCGCTACTTCACTGCTAGAGAATGTGCTCTGATTTCACGTGTGGTGTATGCTATGCTCGTTCACGCCTCACGTGAAATACGTGATTGAATTTCATGTGAATAATACAGTATACCTGTAATCGTGGATGGTGTATGTGTGTGTGTGTGTGTATGCTGGTAAAAGATAGAGCATGAATGAGAGAATAGAGAGAAATATTGAAGGAAAAGTAAGTTTTTTATATAAAACATATGATTCTTCTTATGAGAAAGTTAAAGGGGAAAGGAAAATGAGAGACAATGAAAGAGCAAAAAAGAGCAAAAATGAGAATGAAAGACAAAGAAAAGAAGCTGAAATGTAGTCATAACACATTAGGGAATACTTCATATTTCTTGCAATTTATGGAACTTTATCATTTTTGAATAATCAAAAAGTTGTAGCATATAGCAAAGCTTAGCTGAAACCGAGGAAGAGAAGTTAAATTAGATCCCAATTAAGCATGATTGTTTAATATATTTATATAACAAATAATAACAAAAATATAAAAAGCTATTTACGGCAAAAATTATCTTTTCTTCTTTCTTTTTTTTCTTTTTTTGACAAAAAAAATGAAATAATGGAAAACTATGGGAAAATATTTCAGTTTCACGATCAGGAATTCTAACTCTGTATCAACGATTCTCTCATCTGGCTACTCATTTAGATAAAACATCCAATGAAGCTTTTCTAACGAAACATGATTTTATGGTTAGTTCATTATGAAAACCTAACTTTTCTTCTAAACTTTTTTTTTTCAGAGTATCTCTGAATTACAACAAAATCCATTAGGAAACAGAATTATCGATGCTTTTTTCGCTGATGCTGAGTATGTTTCTCTATAAAAAAACTTTGAATATATAGGAAGAAGTGAAAAAGAAAAAGGAAAAGAAAGAGAAAGTAGAATATTCGGATACATTTTTGATTTTTTTTTTTGAATTACTGAATATACATGTATGTATGTAGATTTGAAGTCAAGACAACGCTAATTCTTGTTGAAATTTTTGGGTGAAAGTTGTGTCCGTATTTTCATTATCTCACGAAGTTAGATAACAAATAATTGAGATTGATTCGAAGAATAGCAAATGAAATTATGGAAAGGTGAGTAGTAAGTGAGAAGATGTGAAATAAATTTGAAAATTAGTGAACATAGATATCAATAGCTAATGAACAAGATGATGCTACAAGATGTGCCAACTGTTATTTTCCTTTCGTCTCTGAATACAACCTGCTCTTGTTGCTGCTGACTCAACAACTCTTTTGACTTGAAAGACTGACTAGGAAATTTACGAAATGTCATTTAAAACTTGAACTTTTACTTCAGCAAATCAGCTTCAATTTAGATTTAAATGAGTTGGAAAAGATTTTGGGGGGAGGGGAAGAGAAGCTGTCATGTCTTAAACATGGTCGTATGCTTTATCTCAAGGACAATATCTAGCAACTTTTTGGGTTGTAGAAGGAAGAATGATTTTTTAAAAATTCCACTTACTTATTTGACCACTTTTTAAACAATGTATTCGTTCAGGCGTAACATATCTCTTATAGTCATAGTACAGAGTGAAAAAGTTTTTGGAAGTTATGCCGGATAAAAGATTGAAAACACATGAAAATAGAAAAAAAAAGTAGATGTTAAGCCTAAAGCTTTCATTCAGAATTTGAAAAATGTGAATTGCGAGAGTTCTTTAATATAGTTGAATCCTCTAGTTAGTATCCGCTTTGAAAGTGATTCCACTACGTCATACTTAGAACTTTAATGGAAGGAAAATTCACTAGTTGCACTGAAAATTTGTAAAAAAAATGGAAAAAAAATAAAACAAAGCTAATTGCAGAGTTGGAGAGCGTCGTAAGCTTTATTTCCGCGATTTTGTCAAGGTTTTGAGCCATTTCCGCCCAATAAACAAGAACAAGCCGCATCCATGGAATAGCCGTGAAGCCAAACTGCGATGTAGGATAAGCCAGTTTGATTTAAAGTTATTTCTTTTATGCTTTTTCAGTTGCATTTACCATGTATGACTTGGATAAGAGTGGAACTATTACAAGGCATGAATTCCGTGAGATTTTACAAGTAAGTTTTCATAAGAGGATTATCATCCTTAATATCTTTTGTATAAATATTATTATTTGTTTAAATTCTAAGTATTGATATGTATAGATGATGATTGGTAATAATGTTCCGGCTGAGCAAGTTGACTCCATTGCAGCCAGAACTATGCGTGAAGCTGATCGTGATGGCGACGGCTGCATCACCTTTGCCGAGTTTTGTAGTGTAAGTTGTTATAAGAAGTTACGAACTAGCGAGAAGATATGGCGAGATATCGAAAGATATCAAGAGATTTTCGGCTTGTTTATGCTGTGTTATGCCTGATCTGGAGCCAAATTTGAGAATAGCGGTGATAAATTACACAATTTCAGGCTATGGACAAGACTGATATCGAACAGAAGATGTCATTCCGCTTCCTCACATAACTCACTCTGCTCTGATCGCATCCGCAAGTATTTGACATTTTTGAGAAATGAAAGAAAGAAAAAACAAACATTATTATGTGTTTTGATGTATATATATACATTTCCAATGAATAAATATTATATATTTTCTTTTAAAGTTAGTGCAGACCGATAAGTTCAACATTAATGATATTGTTGATGTAATGCTGGGCCTAGGTCTAACCCATTGTTACATGCCTGCCTGTTCAGCGTTGAAGTTCAAATGAATGAATGAACTACACCAAGCGAGAACGAAGAGAAATAAGAGTATTACGTGACTGCTACCACATTTCACATCATTCAGCCATTGAAGACGTGAAAAATACAACAAAAGTCTGATTGCCAATTGTAATTGTGTGAAAGTCATGTTCACCGGAGTTTTCGCTTTATAGGACAGATAGCATTTTTGTCATCACGGTTTATATTTTGATGTATATAAATTGACTTTATTATCAATATTTCTGTATATTCTATCGTTTCTTGTTCTAATTTCTATTTTGAATCTTTAGAATGCCTTCTAAAGTTAGCAAAATCGCTATCGTTCAGGCAGGAACTATTCTATTCGATACTCCTGCTACACTCAAGAAGTTGGAGGAATATGCAACTGAGGCCAAGGAAAATAATGCTGATTTAGTCCTCTTCCCAGGTATATATTACGTTTTTCGCTCAAATCTCATCACTTTTGTTGTTTTCCTGTTGTTAGAAGGATTTGTTGGCGGATATCCGAAGCTATCGGATTTTGGAGTTGTCTTGGGAACTAGAACGAATGAAGGAAGAGAAGAATACGCAAAGTACATATAGTAATCGTACTTCAATTGATATATCACTCGAATTTAGATATTATGATTCAGCTATTGAAGAGAATGGCTCTGAATGTCAATTCATTGAAAGTCTAGCCATTTCTCTTAATATGCACATCGTTACGGGTGTTATTGAGAAGTGCTCATCATCACTCTTCTGCTCGGTAGAACTTGCGCATATCATATCCTATTCATTCTTTCTTTGAAGGTATTCTTCTTTGGTCCCGGGGGATATCTTGGAAAACATCAGAAACTTCTTCCAACAGCTATGGAAAGAAGTATCTGGGCTAACGGTGATGCTAACACCATGAAGGTTCAATTGAAATATTTATTATTAATACAAGATTTTTCAGGTTTTCGACACTAAGCTTGGCAAAATCGGGGCTGCTATTTGTTGGGAAAGCTATATGCCATTGTACCGTTTCTATCTATATAGTCAAGGTATCATGCAAACACTCATTGTTCTCAAGTTTCAAGCTGTTTTGCAGAAATTGAGATTTACTTGGCGCCAACTGTTGACGATCGCGATGTTTGGCTATCAACTATGAGAACTGTTGCTTTGGAAGGAAGGTAATAACGGATTGATAGAAACCTTGACTTTAATTTCCGTTATTTTCGTTTATAGATGCTATGTAGTATCCGCTTGTCAGTTTTTGAAAGGCTCAGATTTTCCGGAAGATCACAAGATTCGACAAACTCATGGCGATGAAAAGGTAAAAACATGTTAATTCTATGGATACATCTAAACACATCTTCACAGATTCTCATAAGAGGCGGTTCCTGTGCAGTAGATCCACTAGGAAATGTTCTAGTAGAGCCAGACTTTACTAAGGCTATGGTTAGGTAAAGCGTGCACTTTCCATCAGATTTCTATATTTCTAATCTTTCAGATATGTTGATGTGGACTTGTCCGCCAATGTTAAGGGCAAATTTGATTTGGATACTGTCGGCCATTACAATAGACCTGATGTGTTCCAATTACATGTAACAAAGCAATCATCAAAGCTTAAAAATGGAATAATTGAAAATAATCAAAATTGAATGTATAGAACTGTCACATGATAAATAAATATTATTTTATACTGGTTTAAACAACCTTTTTTTAAATGCAAATCAAGTGTTTGATAGTCATAATAAAGATCTTTCAATTTTAATCTTTATTAATTAATTGTTATTAATTAAATTCATTTATTTCAAGCCTATTAGGTATTCTTGAAACTTTTTAAAATAAAAATCGCGTACGTGATAGTGCGTAATGAGTCTTATTTTCCGAATACTGACTATATTGAGCAGTTGCATTTATTTCAAATTTTAAAAATATTGTTTTTCTTAGTATTTTCTTTTTTCCCACAACAATTATTTATTAAATGTTTACATTTATTTTTTTGCTGTTTCTCATTAAATTCTATTCAAAAAAAGATAGGAATGATACTTATATTTTGGTATTTTTAGAAAATGCGGTTGAGCAGATTAGTTTGTGCTCTTTCACCTAAGTTTTTACCTTCAAGGGAGAGAATAATATTTAAATCCAAAAAAGAAGCTTTTAAAGATTTTTCGAAAGTAACAGGAGCTAATATACTATGGCAAGTAGGGCTTGCGGTTCTCCTATAGTAAGTGAATTCAATCATCATCCTTCATTATATTTTCTGTTTTAGTGAATTTGGATTCCCTACCGCGGATATAATGTATGATTTCAAGAAAGTTATATCACCAGATTTTAATTTATATTGTAAATACGGAGAGCTTGCAGAATACAGAATCGATTTTGAGAATAAGCTTCGATCGGTGCAAAGGTTTGTGGCGTCTTCGGTGAATTTTCATGATAAAACTGAATTTATTCAGGGAAGAACAACGATACAGAGAAAAAGGAGCAGAAGAAAAGTCCCCAGAAGCTAGATTTGGAGGACTTATTTAATTTTGTTACATTTAAATTTAATATTATTAGGAATTTTTCTTGAAATAGTTAGTTTACATTAGGTCAGTACTGAAACGGGTAATTAATGAAGATTTCTTTTTTAACTTTACTTGATTCTATTTTTTATGACGATATCATCGTTTAAATTCTTTTAATTATTTCAAATTACTTTTTAATAGCATATTTTAAACAGGGGGACCTCGCAATATGGAAAAAACAAAGTAAGCTTTTTCACGTTTCTGCGTTATTGAAGTTGTATTGCTTTTTAGAAAAAAGTTTTACAATGATCGTGTGGATCCCTCTCAAGTTAAAATTTTGATGTGTTTTCATTGCGGTGAACAATTCACATCAAATGCCAATTATCAAAGGCATATAATATATGAACATCAAGCAATATCCTTATGTTACCAGATTTATCACAACGAAGTTGTGTTCGAAGTACGTTTTTACGCATCTGTTTAATATCTATATTCAAATATTTCAAGAAAAATGCAAAAAAACGAATAGCAAAGGAATCAAAAAAGAATAGAGAGCTGAAATCTCGTGAAGTCAGGCCAGAAGGAATATCTCAAAGGAGGGCTACTGATTCCAAATTAGGTATTTTGTTAATTAATTAACTCCATCATTCTTGCTGCCTTTTCTTAGAAAATTACAAAAAATCTCATGAATACATAAAGGAAAGAGCTGAAGCTAGGAGAAATGCTAGGCGTGAATATGATAGGAATAGAAGACAAGAAAAAGCTATGATAGCACGGTAAGATTACATTATTTGGATTCCTGTTTTACGAATTTGTTTCAGTGCAATGGAAAAACGGGCTGCTATGGCTAATGAACTTGAGCCTGCTCATAAAAGGATGAAGGTAATTTTTCAAGTTCCTCCCTCATCCATATCCGAAAGTCATTTTTATTTTGAGAACAACCGCGTAAGCATCCAAATAACGTTAAAATAACATATTCACGTGGAATGTTCACGTAACTAAGAAGAAAAAATAATTTGCTTATTAATAGCTTTATTCATGTTTTTTTCTATGTTCAGCCAACTCAAGAAGATTTAATAGAAGTTAAAAACTACGTATCTGAACCATGCAATGATCGATGTCGTCTATGTGAAGCATCGTTCATGGAAAGAAGTGGTGAAAGTCTAGTAGACCATTGTATGCTTCATTTGAATTCGAAGTTTTATCTTTTGTTTGTGTTTTTAGATGTAAAAGTTCATAGATCAGCTATTAAAGCTATGAATGTTCATTTGTATAAAGATAAAAACTTCCTAAAAACCAGGGTAAGCTTCATTATTTAACGTTCCAGTTATAATTTCTCAAATTCAGAATTCGCCTCCGGGAAATGTTTGTATGATATGTAATCTGAAAGTCATTGAAACATCAACAGAGTAAGGATTTGAATAAGAGATATGACTTAATTTTCTTGTTTCAGATATTTCCATCATCTGACTCAAAATCATTTGGACATGTTGATCGAGAAAATGAGCAAGCAGACCGAAGTAGATAATATGGTGATCGAGCTTGAAATGGCTTTAAGGTTAGTAATTATAGTAATATGTTTAATATATTTTATTCGAAACTTTAGCAACGGGACACTCCAATCCGTAAAAATCCTGATTAAAGTTCTCAAACAAATATAATATGCGACACATTGATTTTAATTTATTTGTAGATAATAATTGTTGTTTGTTGATATTTAAATATGTAAAGTACTGTATCATAATCTTTATTAATTGAGTATTTTTCTAATGTACAATACTTTTTGTTAATAAACCTACCTCATATTATATGCCAAATATTGTTTTTTTACAGAAAATGAACTTCAACTTACCAAACTTTTCAGTCATCATTTCAGAAGATGAGGTTGTAAATTTTCTGTTTCAAGTATCTTCGGAATGGCAAATACATAACAGAATTATACATTGGAATAGACCTCATAGACTCAGAAAGTTTCAATCATGCCTTCTTTCTTTGTTTTAATTCTTTTGGATTTAGTGCTCCAATGGTTCCCGAGGATTTTTTATATGACCCGATTAGATTACAAAGAATATTTTTTTACTATGGAAGTCAGTATGCTATGAAAACGGCGTGTGAAACAGCTTTTGATCCCAGTTATCGTAAAAATTTGGATTGTTTGATAGTATTAATCATTTATTACTTAGTTTTTTGGTCAGGTTACAAGTTTTAGGTTGAATACCCTGATATAACACACAAAGGAGCTTTAGCAGTATTGTTAGGGGTTCTATGTCAATTTAGCAAAAACGAAAGAAAAGCTTTAGTAATTATGAAAGAGGTAAGAATTGTTCTACAGCATAGTCCGCAACTGAAAACACGGTTCTTCAGAAACAATATGTAAATTTGATCTCCATGTATACAACTAACATTTTTGAGCTGAAGGGTGATAATTTAATACGGTTATCATGTGATGTCGCTTGAAACTAATATCAAAAAATCAATGTTTTATAAAATATTTATTGAATTTTTGTTTTTCTTTCAAATATGAAATAAGGCGCTTTTGCCGTTATACTCGCATGCACATATAAAACTTTAGTAAGGCAGTTTCTGCCTATGAAATAAGTGAACTTGATTTGAGTGATATAGCACAAAATGCACATAAAAGGTAAAACAACTCTGAGTACAAAATAAAAATAATATTAAATTCACCCTTTTTTGTCAATATACACAGCTAGATAATCTATAAAGAGCACCTGTGCAGAAAGCTTTGGAGGATTTGAGCAAGAGGTGCGTTTGGTCTCTGTCATTATAATATGTGTCATGGATGAATAGCATTAATAACAATTATAAAAACAATAATAAAAGGCCTAACTGAAGCTTCTAACGGTTTTACATTTCCGATTGAGCCCATTGTTCTCGTTCGTGTCTTAGTTCAGCTCTTTGCAGAGAGGGCTCGCCTACACGTTTTCGTTTGAAGAAGCCACATTTCCATAAGCAGAGTGTGAATAAAAGGAAGATGAAAAGCCCAGCGGCTACTGAAGCTAAGATAACCCAAAGTGGTATGGGTCGAGAGTCGCCTGAAATAGTTTAATATGAGTATACGATTTTCAAATAATACAAATACCGATTGATGGTCGATCAGGATAGGCTACTGTTTTAGCATAAGCCATATTATTTGATGGGTCATCTTCAATTCCTTGAGTACTATCTAATACAATTCTTCCCGATGATATTACTTCAACATACTCCACATCGTAATAATCCTAAAACAATTATCAAATTCATGAACGGAAATTGACGATGAGCTTACATCAACGAATGAAGAATTCCATAAGCGAGCTCGGAAATCAATCACTGGGGCGGAATTAGCATCAATGAAGTCGAAATGACATACTACACTAAAGCATTTGGCAGTCTTATCCGCACAACTCTGCAATTTCAAATTAAAAGAATTATTCAAGAACTTCCATTTTCAAAAGCGCTTTCACGCCATAAGCCGTCTTATATGCTAATGAACCGTTATACACTAGCGCGGGCTTACGTGAAAAGCATGCCATTTTAAGAAATTAAACAAAGAAAAGCGGTTGTATCCAAAAAAACATAACGTATGTTTTCATTGATTAACAACAATTTTTTCAGTGAACTCACAATCGTCACAACATTAATGTTGTATCCATTTTCAAGACGTTCCTTTGGTTGAATTCGATCCCGACTGAAACCAGCACGGGCTAGTGTTTTCTCCACAACGGATTCAGTATCTCTCTGAGAAATTTATAATTGATTTGGACTCAAGTTACGCAGGTACGAACCTTCATTCGTTTTTCTTGTTTATCTCGAACTGTTTCTTGGGTGGTATATTTCGTATTGAGTTTTATATCAATTGGATTGATGTATTCGAGTTTTCTTTCCACGGAACATCTAGTAAAAGATATATTGCAAGGTTAAGCAATGTAAGCAATACCTTCTGATATCCAAAGAACCATCAGTATTATGAATAGTAACTGTTGGAACATCTAGTAAATATAATGCCCATTTCCCCTTTGTTCGACCAGATTCGATTTGATATGGCCATTCAAATTCTGCACGAACATTACGAACAGTCCATGGACCCAAGTTATGAACGGTATAGTTATGGCGAACCATAACTCCGATATCTTCTTCGAGTTCCATAGGACCACTGCTATGTTCTCCATAACGGATAAGAGAAGGCTCACTAATACCAATCATTTCAAGCTCAGCTTTCTTGATGATTTGAACTTCGGTAGTCCATTCATTATCCTCTGCAATTGTTATATAGTTGCATAGATTCAGAATAGGTATTACCAATATTAGTTTCCTGGGAGGTAGAGTTTACTACGGCTTTGAATATTAACGGCCTTCCGATACCTTCAGTACGACCACGAACGAGTTTGAACCGGATATCGAAATTAAGCTAAATTGAAAATTAGTTTCGAGGATTATGTGAGAAATCAATTACCTTAGCATTTCCATCCATTGGGTTGCCAAGGTGTACAACTAGATAATTCTTTCCTACTGTTTCGTAAGTAAGCTTTTTCGATCCTATAACAACAAGATTAAGCTCATTCTCTCATATTTACGATTTCATACCAACGACAGTAGGCAATTCCAATTCCTCGGAATCAAAAAGAAGATATAGGCCAGCTTGATAAGCTTTTTCCGCTTTGTTTTCAACTTTCACAGAAATGTCAAGATGATCCTTATTTCCAACATTCATGACGTATCCTTTCTCGGTTCTAGAAATATTTTACATAAATATTTTTTTTCACAACAAAAATCAAAGACTGTGATGAAGATGAGAATAAAAATGAACTCACTTAGGAATTCCCGCAAATACGGCTTGCAATGAAAGATCAGTTTTACAAACATGGTCATCACCACAACGAGTATTGAATGGAACCTAAAGAATGTATGAATTAAGAGAGTATGACAAGAATATATGTGCCTCGAATTCATAACTTGCTCCATACTTATTGAGCATTGGATACTGTCTCAAATCAGTTAATGGTCTACCTTCAATAGCTTGAGGAGGAGTACGCTCATTCTATAAAAGCATTATTATTGCATCAGATATTAAGCTTAAAAAGCCTACCATGATACGAACAGTAAATCGGAATTTCAAAGGATTAATCCAATCTTTAGAAACGTCATTATCCTGAAAAGCTGATGATAAGATAAGATAAATATATTTTTTTCTGGCAATGCAATAACAAAAAGCTTAATTAACGTTTTGCGCTACAAATTAAACACAACTCATAACCCACTTTATGGTGGCGTATTTTGTGGCTTTGCTATAAGAGGTTAAAACTTATGTATTTGGAAAGAAAAGTGGAAGATAGTATAAAAGAATCTTACCGGAATGTAAATCACTTGTCTATACTGTCTCTTCTTGTTATGTGCTCCTTGACCACATGGCCAACTCATATTGACTGAGTGATTTCCTTCTATCAATGATCTCGTTCCAACACCTTTGGAAGCTGGTACAACCTGAAAATTCTCATGCTCAAAAGAGTCAGAATGCACGAATATACCTCCAAATTGCACGTGAAAACATTTGATGAAAAATCAACCAAATCTGCTCCACGAGTGCTTTCAGAGTCGACAAAGATTTCCAAATTCAACGGAAAGCAGGTTTTCGAGCCACGGGGACAACTGGATCCTTTCTCAATATCTACGTACTTGGTGTCGGTTTTATGACTAGCAACAATAGAAATGACTGGACGAGACCTTGAAAAATAGTGTCTATCTTTGAATGATATATACTCTACGTACCTCAAGATAGTAATAGAGTTCTGAAGAACAGAACCAACTACCAAATCGGGATATCCGTTACTATCAACATCCATTCCACCGGATAATGAAAAACCAAATGAACGAATTGGTTTTCCATTAGAACTGGGGAGTTGATTACCATCAATTATCTATAAAACATAATTGAATAAGCACAAATTCACTCGTTATAGCAACCTGGGCTGGTTTTTTACGGAATTTTTTGGCATTCTTTGCTCCAAGATACACATAAACGCTACCAACTCCATCATTGGAATATGGCGCTCCAACAGCAAAATCTATAAGAACCACAACAATAAAAGCTAGTTGACATCCTTTTCAAACCTTGATAACCATTCTTGTCACCATCCAAATTTCCTAACTTTGCGATAGAGAGTCCAAATTGTGAAAAGTGAGGAGGACCTTTGATTATGACGGGTGGATGAAACACCAAATGGGACTCGGATCGACCCCGATGAACTCCCTGGGAGAAATAAACATAAACAATTCCACCAAAGTGTCCATCGGTATCAGAACGATGTTCAAATGGAGCTGACACGACCAAATCATCAAATCTAAATCGAGCAAAACTTAAAATCACAACATGTCATCATTCATACCCATCATTATTGATATCAAGAACAGCAAGAGCATATCCAAATGCTGAACCCATTTTTGTTCCATTTAAAACAAAATGATCTTCAACCGGCCCTAAGGTATCAGAGAATTCCTGCAATTCATAACAAAGTAAATTTCCATAAGTCCCTTATTCGCTATGCCATACCTCATTATTAAACGGTAAAAAGAGGACTGCTCCATGCTGCCCAGAGCGAGTAGCTCCGGAAACGATTGTTTGTGATCCTTTCCGATTAGAATCCTCATACCTAATGTATTAAAACTATATTTCAATTCCATAGACTAAACCAACCAAAAACCAAAACGTCCAACATTAACAGAATATCCTAGATAATCATGACTAGTAAGCATAGATCTAATTCCTTCGCGATCCTATAAACAATTTCATAAACAATCTAACTTAAATAATGTATTTTATTGGTTTATGTAAATGAAACATAAAATCTGAAACTTACACCACTGGCCATTGTATATTTCTCTCTCGTGTCACCGAAAGGACCTTCTTCGGACCACTTGGCGAACACACCACCTGTCCATTTCAAAGCACCAATAACGCCAGTTATGATAGTATTCTGAAGATGTGAAAAATAAAATACGCGAACGAATATTAAAGTTTCTCACATTAGTGATGGCAGCTGATATTCCTTCCATACAAGCTCCGAACTCATTGTGACGCAGACTTTTTGGAACATTCTTTTGCATACAAGTTGAATACAAAGCTAAATTTAGCGAATAATGACAGTTTTCAAGTTCAAAGTTCGAACATACTTTTCATTTTCAAATCGGTGTCCAATTCATAACAAGCACCTTGAACATATCCACTCATGTTATGAAACCTAGTCAATGGAGAACATACCTGAAGCATTGTGTGAAATTTGATATCTTAGGGTTAGAAACATACCAATGCACTTCCTCCTTTTATACCCTGTGAAGCTACAACAGCTCCAAGTAATTGACCATCTTTACCTAAGTAATGGAACTGCTTTCCTTGTACAGGAGTCAAGTCTGGAGTTTTTTCGTAACCACTAGCATCTTCATACTCGGCTTCTACTTGAGTACACCTAAAGTTAGCGAAAATGAAAATTTTGAAATAAAAAAGTGAGTTAATTACCATTGACTCCCACCAATTTTTGAATGAGTATTGATTGGACAAGAGAAAATAGCTCCTGCTTGAGTAGTGCCTACTTGTTTCGATTGAGCCCTAGGTGCTCCGACAAGAATACTGCAACATATGATGAATAAAAAAATCAATACAGTGCCATATATTCAAAGTAAAAATCAAATTGAATGACTTACACTGATTTATCTCCGGAAAAATGCTGTGCAACAGAATATCCAAAATATGAATCGTCGGGTCCATACTTATTTAGAGGTGAATGAATATCAATATTAAATGAAGATATAAGTTGGAAATACAAAAATAGTAATATAGTTCGTATAAATAACATTTTGAAATCGGTTTATCTATTTCTCAGATGACGTTAATTAGCTGTTAGTCAATATGGATATTTTTTCTTTCGATCTTCAGAATATTAAAACATTATATTTGAGCGAAGCTTCACACAACAGTTTTCTGAAATTTCAATTATAAATATCTATTGTGTAAATAAAATTATCACAAACTGTGATTGTGGGACGAAAAGAGAATGGAAAAAAGCGATAAATTTTAAGAATGAATCATCAGACGAACAGATATGATAGAGATTTTTTATGAGAAAAAGGGAAGTGCTTGTGTGGCTGTTAGTGGCCATCGCGAGTATTAAAGGTGTTGTGCTCCAGAGAGGGGGGGGCTGAGAGAGACAAATCAACGGCGATATTTGAACTCGCAAGCGTGTATATAATGTTCATGCTATCCTCTGTGACTTTTTAATGCTGAACAGCTGTAACGCCTTCCGTACTTGGATGAAAAACAGACGAAAGGCGGAAGAAAGATGAAAAAGTATTTTGTAGAAACATTGCGTTGGATGATTCAGAAACCGTAGGCGTCTTAACTTTATGCAATAACAACATCGTGTCCTAACCACGGTTTAACAGATTGCTGGACAACGATTAGAGTATGATTAAATATTTTAATGAAATTGAATGATGAATTCAGAAGCCCTTTTAAAACCAGTAATCGTGTTCAAAAATTTTGAACTAGAAGATGGTAAGGACATCAAATTCTCCATCGTTCATCAATTTCTTTATTGTTTTTTCAAATACAGTTTGATAAAAAGTTTTCAATGGACATTTTGAAGAAACAAATGATGAAAATATCTTTTTTTTAGACAGAAAATCAATATAATAATAGCTCATAATATTGATTATTTGAAAAGTTTACTTAAACTATTCAAAAAAGATAAAGACTATACGATAAAATGAATAGAATGGGTAATATCGGCAGATACAATAGAAACAAATTGAGGCAACGACTAATCAGAACCTTCTTTTGATGACCGAATTATCACTCAAAGGTCATCTGAGGCCTCATCTGAGGTCCTGTTGATCTGTCTCATTCCTGATCATCTTCCGTCCTCCTTTATAACCGCGTTGTTTCTCTGGTTTGATGCGACGCGTGCGCGGTTGAATGCGCCGCGCGAGGCACTTACATGACCATGTAAGGAAAAGAACTGTAGTTATTAGCTGGGTCAACCTCGAATCATAGATGAAAGATTAGTTAGGAGTGAGATGTCATCACAGTTTGATGGCTGATGTTTAGAATGATGTGCTTGTTCCGAGATATTGGAGTGAAGCAGTGTGTCAATGGGAATGAGAAGTACAAGAGAGATTGGTTGACCTCTCGGTCTGTTGCATTTTCATGTTTCCATTACTCTTTTCACGCATTTTCCATATATAATAGGCAGATGGTTCTGTGTTTTGGTTGGCACAGATGATGAGGCAAGAGAATGGATAAGAGCTGACTGAACAGACGAAAAAGAAAAGCAATAAGTATCAGAAGTGGACGGACGTGTAAAGGCTAATGCTTAAATCTGGACAAGAAGAAAAGGGTGCAAGCAGATAGTGAGAGAAGAAAAAGAGGAACTGAATGGTAGATTGCCATATTGGCGCAGCAGCATCTGGCTCCTAAAAGTCTCTCTTGCTCTCGAAACTATGTTGCAATGAGGCTGGCTAGATATAGTAGATTGAATGTGAGAATCAAGAAAACGGCTGCAGATGATGAAATTATATCTCGGACACAGACACTGATGGCTGAAAAGCAATATGACCACTGACTGAAGAAATCGATGCTGCCAACGACAAAGGACAAGACAGACACTCACGAATAAGATATGAGATAGCTGGGTAGTTTTGGTCCGTAAAGTTGGAATATGGGTTGGGTTAGAGTAATAGGAATGTAAGGAGAGGGACGCCCAATCCAATCATCCATAAAGTGACAGAATCATGTTTTTATGGTCGAATAGAATAGCTGAGTGAATTCGAATAGGATGGATAGTTAGAAAAGGAGTAGCCATCCAATATGTGGGGGCATAGGTTTTACTAACATCTAAGAAGCCATGATGGATTTCAATTATGAGAGATCATTATGCAAATAGCTTAGAGCTACGTCTTGATGGCTAAACTTCAAAGAAGAAGCCGAAAGTGACTGAATGAAATGAAGCTTAATTGACACAGTTGAATAGCTGAATCTATCTTCCTGGAATATTCTAAGATCTAGATAGTTGGCAGCTTAAAGCACATGATATATAAGTTGGCACATGTATGTATAGTTTTGTGTTATAACATGCTTGAAACAAGAAAACTTGGCCATTTTGAAACGGCAACGAGCTATTTTTGAACAAAAAAAGCCATAAATGTAAAACACAAAGGACACAAAATGATGAATGAGATCTGTATTGAATAGTGTTAGATGACGATGAGCGAGAGTTCGGAGAGAAGTCAGAGCAATTGGTGGCGGTGGTGGGCTAGCTAGCTGAGACCCAGCATGACGAGGACACAATAGCAATATGTAGATTTGAACATAAAATTTCGTTAGAAGAACTGAAATTGTATTTCAATTTTCAGTGAACTTTCAGCAACAGATGGCCTAATCATGGTATTACCTCTGTCAGTTTGTCATCATTCTTAATTTTACAGCTGTCTTAGCAAATGGCTATAAAACATTGAAATCTTGTCATATTTTTGAATAGACAATACGTAGTCTAATTAATGTTTACAATCATTGAGGATTATTTATCTATAACTAGCTAGTATTGTATCTATCAGTCATTTTTATCTCAAAAATAATACAACAGATTTTCATTTGAATAGATATATGGAGGGTCTTGCTCTTGCTTTCATTCATTCTATTTAACATCACTGATCTAGCTTTTATATTTCTTGTTTTCAAAACGACAATGTGAGTGATAAGCATAATATCTAAGTATGAAATATATGAAAAACAGTTTTTCTAATCAATAAAATGAAAAAAAAATCATTATTTATAAAATGGATTTAGAGCATTAACAAGCTCTATGAGGCATTAAAATTGTGTATTCTTTGCTTGTTCTGACGAATTTGAAGTTACACAAAGCTGATAGAGAATGGAACGTCTGATCCAAAAATAATAAAAAAATATTTGAAAACTTTTCATAATCAACGTCAAATGACATGTGAAATGAGTATATATATACATTATTTCTTATAAATTTTGAACAAATTTGATCACATCGTTCAAAATTATTTTGTAAATTAGTAATTTTCATATAAAAAAAACAAAAGAAAGAATAATGTTAGTTTTAACTTAACTATAAAAGAAAAACAGAAAATGACACAGTACGATTAATATATAAGGAAGCTGAGTATGTTAAGCTGTAGATTTGAAGTGGATCGATCGATGCCGTATTTGTAATGGGTCAGTCCTAACAAGAGCGACATCTAGGTTTACTTTATTTGCTTTACCGAGGTCGCCGAGCTTTTGATATCTATGTGCAATAAATAAAAAGTCAAAGAACCACCAAATATTCTAGCATAATCAAGAATACTAGCAGCATTAGTATGATGAAATCTACATAGATGCAGTTAAACAGAGAAAATTTTCAGAAAAAATAAAACAAAAAAATGATGGAAAGTGTTAGCTTTCCCTTCTCATTCTCTCATCTCCCCAATCATCATCTTTATATATCTGTGAGTTGAAAATAGTTTATCTGTATTGTGCAATATAAGCTATACAAAAACAGTATCCGAATAGGTTTCAACTTTTTCAACAACTAATGCTGGAAGCATTATAATCATATAAAAAAGGATATTATGATATGTTCCCCTATATGCAAGAAAAGTGAAGGATTTTCGAATGATATTCATTTCAAAAGTTCACAGTAGTTTTGAGAAGTAGGATGTTTTGAATGAAAATATCTTTCCTCTCTCTCTCTCTCTTGTTTCCCTCCCATTTAGTGAATTATAATAATAATAGTTTATCCTGTGAAAGCAAGGGCTTCTGTAATTAGTTTATTATCTTTTTTTTTCAAAGAAATAGGGGCCAAAGTGGATGACTGATGAGATTGTAATTGAGGATTGAAAACAATTGCTAGCTTAACACATACACTGACTCATTCAGAGACTTCTTTGATTATAATTTGTTTTATTTTCTTAGATGTTTATGTAATTCCTATTCTGCGAATCATGATCCAACACAATGCTCACTTTTCTCTGAACGAATATGTTATTTCTTCACTTGTAAGCGAGAAACTCGATGACAGCTTCAGTACTACCTTCTTAATTATATAGTCAGATGAGATGAATTCAAAATTTTAAACATATCAGCTTATCTGATGTCTCTATTGTGATCATGATTTCCAGTCAGTTGCTTCTTGGCTCATCTCCCCTGGCAACGGGCTCTCTCTTTCCCTCTTCATCTCCCCGGCATAAATGCTGGGGGTGGAGAGGGAGGAGGCTTGCTAGTAGTCGGACGAGCAGAGCTATCACAGCCTACCTTGTCTAGCCGATACTTTACTTTCTTTATCTTTATCATTTTATCATTACTACCAGTTCACAATATCTTAATGCCCCTGTATTTGGTATTATTTTCGTATTTTTCTTCTTGTCTCTATCATGCTTCTTCTTGCAATGCTCTAGCTGATGATCTCATAATCATCATATCCTACTTGATACTTGACTGCAATACCCATTTAGAGCATGAACTCATATTTCGTATTTGTCCGTATTGACGTTATTGCTACTTACATCACTTCCTTCCACAATTTTACATTACAAAAAAACCGCTGATATTCAATTATGAAAATGGAGATAGCTTCCCAAAAAAAATACCGGCAATTTCTCATTGCGAAATTTTAACATTTTTATGGATTATTCCTCATTTATTTTTAATTTTCCTTGCCGCGTTTTTAGTTAAAGCACTATTAGATGATGAAAAGTTGCAGCCTAATAAGATGAAACAGAAATTATTACATACTTCCGCTTTATCTTACTTGGCTTAAAACCTTTATATGCAAAATTTTATGAGCTTCTTCAGCAAATACATGTATGTGGAATTCCATATTATCTTCTAATTTCAGCGTATTAATCATCTATTTTCGCCAAAAATTGGAAAATGGTTATCCTTGTTATCTAGCAAATCCATAGCCTGTAGTGAGACCGCTAACGGATTATCTTCTATTCCTTTTCAATTTTAGGTCAGTATGGCGTCGTCCTCACCCCAAGATACACAGGTAATACGAGAATTTGTGAAAGCTGTACTATCTTTTTATCATTAATTCCATAAAATTACCAGTCGAGATATATTGCAGGCTTCAACATCACAACAACCAAACAATGATGAACAACCGGGACCAAGTTCTCCAGTTCAAGCTAATGGAGTCCCACCTAGCGGTGGAATGTTGCTTGATCCCGCGGTACTCACAAATGGTACCCTGGATACCGGTGTCTCATCAGCTGCCACGAAGATCTCCTTAATGAGCAAGGTAAGCTGCTGTTATCGACTATCACATACATGTGTACATGCTCTTATCTCATGCATGTCATTGCTTCATCACAGAATCCGTCCGAAAGTAATCGCTTATAAATATTAAATGCGAATATAAAAACATGCTTTGAACTATAAGGTGTATATAAACTTTGTTTTAGCTGTTAACGAGAAAAAACAAAGTGCACGACACCACATACGCTGAACGAAATAATGCACAACAGGAGTTTATGCAAAAGTTTGCTGGCACATCACAACCTCCTGTTGAAGAAAATAATGAAGAGGCAGCTCCAGAGGATGATGCATCTGAAGGTTTGTCATGGAAATTGTATTTGTTTCAAAAAGGAATTATAATTACATAAGCTTTTATGGTATTTATTTTATTTTTACTCAAAATTATTAAATTTACTTCCGTTTTGCACACTTTTATGCGTTCAAAATTAGCATATAATTCAATGCGTGTTCACGTGGCCACATTACGTCACAATCATTTTTATATTTTAACTGATATGATGCGGCTGGTCATGAATTAAACGAAGTATTTATAGGCTTTATCAGTCGATGGCGAAAAAAATATTCTACGTTTGTTATGGATCCATCAGAAGATCAATATTACTATTGGACTGTCATTGTATGTTTCCATGCTTAGTTTATGCTTTCAATTTTTTTATATTCTAGGTAACAACTGCATATGCTTATAATCTATTAGTAGTGATTGCTAGACAAGTGTTTTCGGATCTTATTGGGCCAGCCGGAACGTATTATTGTTATGTAAATCAAGAAAATGCGAATGATAATGCAACACTTCCTTGTAAGGATAACCCGCAATTACAGCAAAATATGGAGGTATGAAAATCAAACTATGTGTATTCTAATCAATTACATGTCAATGCTTAAGAGGATGCCTTATTTGGAATATGATTCGTATGCTGGTTGGAAAGAATACTGGCATATTCGATTAGCTTGGATTATTGTGGATCTTATTACAGATATGGTATATGTAATTGATATTTGGGTTAGATGTCGCACAGGTGAGAGTAATTTTTAATTTTTAATTAGTTCATAGTTAGTTAGCCTTCTTGTTTGTGATAAATCACTGTTTTTAGGTTTCTTGGAGCAAGGTCTTGTAGTAAAAGAAACCGATAAAATTCAAAAACAATATCGTAGCTCTCTTCAGTATAAAATAGATGTAATTAGTATTATACCACTGGATTATATATTTGGTTATCTTTTGCTTTGTCTTTGTTGATTAACAAAATCAAATTTTAGGATGGCCCATACCAATTCCTGGAGTTCCAACATTACCTATATTGCGTCTTAATCGCTTATTACGCGTGAATCGTGTAAGTGATTGGCGTGAGAGAACGGAAACAAGGTTTGTTTTCTCAAAATCAATATGCTAATAAATTTGTTTTGTGTTTACAGAAGTAGCATACCAAATGCCTTTCGTGTACTCTGTGTCGTTATCTATATTATTGTCATTATTCACTGGAATGCCTGTTTTTATTTCGGAATTTCGGAATGGATTGGTCTTGGCAGTGATGGATGGGTATATGGTAACTTGAACAGGCAGAGCTTGCCCGAGTAAGTCATTGAAGAATTCATTTTGCAATTGTTTCCGAAAATTAATTTCCGACTTTGAGATTAGCTCGCTTTTTCAGAGATGTGATGGATACGCTAATGCGGAGATATATATACAGCTTCTATTGGTCAACACTAATATTGACAACTATTGGAGAGGTAATAATTTATGTTTGAAACTGAATTATGCTTTAAAACATAATTGCGGAATTGAACTCAGTTTTTAACTCATTTCCCTGTACTCGCAAAATTGTTTTTATCTAAAAAGTAATTATGGTAAGCTGTAAAGGATATTGCCTGGCTATCTCTATGGTGCTTTCCCTAATTTCCGTTTCTGTTTAGCGGTTATTTTATTTTATGTTCTAAATTATATATGTCTTTTAATTTTCGCTGTTTGCCCTATTAAAGATCACCGATCTACCAAGTATAATCCTTCCTCTGTAGTGTCTGTACAATTACAGTCACGATGAACAGTCTAAGAGAACGTGAAAGCTTTGCCCAACTCACCCACATACACATATGAATATAATAATAAGTTTTGTATGTTATGTTCATTCAGGTTCCTGGACCTGTGCTGAACGTGGAATTTTTATTTGTGACAGCTGATTTGATGTGCGGAGTCCTTATTTTCGCTACCATTGTCGGTAATGTCGGAAGGCAAGCTAAAAAAGAATTCAATTAAAAAGGTCGAATCTATTTAGTATGATTTCCAATATGTCTGCAGCAAGAACTGAGTTTCAAAATAAGATGGATGGAATCAAGCAATATATGGAATTACGAAAAGTCAGCAAACAGGTATACTTATATCAAAATCCGCCTTAAATTATCATTGAAGTTATTTTAGCTTGAAGCTCGAGTAATTAAGTGGTTTGATTACCTCTGGGCTAATAAACAGTCGTTGTCTGACCAACAGGTATTGAAGGTAAGATAATACAAACTTATATTACTGTGTATTTATTAACATTTGCTAAGGTGCTACCAGATAAGTTGCAAGCAGAAATTGCTATGCAAGTTCATTTTGAAACTCTTCGTAAAGTTAGAATTTTTCAAGTTGGTTTTTAAGTTTTTAAATACAAAAACGTGGTGTCTGCAGGATTGTGAAGCTGGATTGCTGGCAGAGTTGGTGTTGAAACTGAAACTTCAAGTGTTTTCTCCTGGAGATTATATTTGTCGTAAAGGTGATATTGGTAGAGAAATGTATATAGTTAAACGAGGAAAACTTCAAGTAGTTAGTGACGATCCAGTAAAAGTGTGTTTCTATTTTATGATAATGGTATGGCCTGCATTTATTTATAGGTTAAGGTGTTTGCTATTCTTCAAGAGGGTTCTGTATTTGGTGAACTAAGTATTCTTAATATAGCAGGTAAGTATTGCTAAAAAGAATAATATAAATATTGGATAATGCTTGAAAGGTAGTAAAAATGGTAATCGACGTACTGCAAACGTTCGATCAGTTGGTTATACGGATTTATTTGTTCTGAACAAAAATGATTTATGGAATGCTTTACGTGAATATCCGGATGCAAGAAAGTTGCTTTTGGTCAAAGTAAGTTATAAAATAATTAATTGAAGGAAGTACATGTTTGATTGTATAGGGTAGAGAATTGCTTCGAAAGGATAACTTGTTGGATGAGAATGCTCCTGAAGAGCAACAAACCGCAGAAGAATTGGCAGAACAATTAAATAGTCATGTTAAAGTGTTACAAACTAGGTACCATTGGGTTCAAGTAACATTGCATTTGTTAATTTACTTAACAGGATGGCGCGATTAATTGTGGAACACACTAGCACAGAAACAAAACTGAATAAGCGTATAGAGATGCTGGAAATACAACTAAGAAAGTAAGTTTATATGCTAACGAACAGAACGGTTGAACACTCTAAAGCTGAATGATATAGAGAAAGGAACAACTTTATATGTTTTAGGTATCGAAGTCTTGCTCGCCGACAAAAAAGTTTACAGCCATCTACATCAATGGATAGACAGATGTCAATTGAGGAAGTTTAGATTTAAGATCTTCGTGTAATTATTTCTACTTAATCATAGAGATTCTGTATAGCTTTTTGAATTTGACGGGTCTTGTGAGCAAATATCCACAGATATTGCTCATGTATTCTTCTTTCTTGTGTTTAGATTTTTATCAGAGCAGTTTTTTGTTTAATTTATATAATAATATTGCATTGTATTCACTCAATTCCTCGATGGAGTTACAATTTGATAGTATTGCATCAACTACTTCAATTAGCATTTCATTTTATATGTTTTGTCTACATGCTCGAATGTCATTATGTCATTTATTATGATAACAAGTCATAAAACTATTTCTTTTTGGTCTGAAATTTGATTCTTTCCCATTCACGAAATCTATATTTGCCAAAACTATTACGCTGCTAGTTGTGATATTAAAGGGAATGACGTTAAGAAATCCTTCAAGAAGACATATATTCCGAAAATCCTCCAATATGGTAACTCTCTGTCGCTAACAGCTCCATTCTAATTGTGTTCGAATATTGAATGTGCGAGCTAAGCAAGTGGATCACTCCTGAAGTTTTGCGGAAATTTCAACCTTATCGGTAAGTACTTGCCCCTTTTCGTATATTTTATGAGATAAAATGCCTTTCAGACGCGTTTTCTTGTTAGTTGCTGTTCTTTCAATATTATTTTCCGTTCTTATAATCATAGAAAATATCGTATTCTTTGCAGTTAATACTCATCAGTAAGCTTTTTTAAGCATCCAACCTTAATATTAACTTTTTCATCATTTAAGACATTTTTTCATTCTCCTTCTGCCGTACCTTTTAAGCTGGATTCTGGTTATTCTTGGATGCATATTTGCTAGAGTAGCATACATACTTTATCGCTCCAAAATGAAGCAATTCAGTTAGTTTTTTGAATATTTTTTCTTACGTGTCAGCGAATGACACATTTTGTATCATTTCTATTATTTCTGGTTCATGATGTTTCAATTTAGCTGCTGTCAGAGCACAGTCACCAACTGCATGGACTGTTGATAGTCGTCCAGTTTCTCCCAATGTAAGTTGATTTGTGCTATTTCCGACACATTAAATGTGACGGATGCGCCGTAGTTCAATTCTGATATGTCTTTTTGCGATTTTAGTTAGCATCATCAACTTTGGATTCAAGTCTATCATTGTCATATAACAGCATATTGTTCCGACCATCTGTTTCTATGTCTTCTTCACCCTTTTTCATATCAGATGGAATGTTCAGGTTTGTATGAAAGCGTTGAGACAAGATTGAACAACATCTTAGTTTAGGTATCAGGATGAACCGCCATCGTATGATGATGTTGTTCAAACGAGAGCTTCACCTCAACCACCTCGTTCAACAACACCAATAGCTTAATCTATATTCATAATTTGTAATTTTTAAAAAAAGGAATATATGTACATACATGTATATGTTTATATTCTAGGTTTCAAATATAATATTTCTTATGCAATTTGTCTTTAAATGTTTTAAAACAATGCCGGAAATAGCGATAAGGAACGATTGAAACGTGTGGAATCCTTATAAAAACGGAGAAAAAACCTTTGACAACAATTCCATTATTATTGTGAAATTGTGAAAACAGAATGTAAAATGTGGTTTCCAGCATACTATTTTGATATTCGCAATATATGGCTGTCATGTGTTGCCGAATGGATTATCAATCTGTCATCTTTACCAAGAATAAGACGAAGAATAAGCAGTGAATGCTTTTAATTTCTAACAAAGAAAATAAAATAATAAAGAACAAATATCATCTAAAACGTATAATCTATTCGAAATTCTCTCATATGCACACCGTTTTCATCTTGAGCTACGCATTCATAAAGGCCAGCATCCAATATTCGAGTCAGAACTATTTGAAGTCGAGAGGCTACTCCTCGTGGAAAGTAGTCCGTCCTTATCTGAAAACAAGGAGAATTATCTGGCATGTATATCTATGTAAACGGTTGTTTCTAGGGAATTTCTAAAGATATACCAATGTTCGATGATCGCTTGATAGTTCTAAGCCACTCTTGTACCAACGAATATGGACGCTATGCTCAGCTTCAGCTTCACAATACAGCTTTAATGTATAACCTAATTTGAAAGTTTGTCGTAATAAGCTATGTCTGATAATGTGTGGACCCTAAATACATGATGTGTATGAACTAATAAGGTTGAAAAGCCTACTTTATTAGATTTGGCAAAATAATATTTATCTTCAAATGTGGCTAAAGCTATATTAGAGCAAACGGCGGCAATTGTCGCAAGGATTAACACATACATTATGCTGATTCCATTCAAGAACTAAGAGCAATAATTAAAAAAATGGAAATAAAATGTCTTGCAAGAACAAACAAAAGGCTATGAAGTTGACTGAGAGGCGATAAGTCCGTAACCAGAAGTTCAGACAAAGTAGTTAATTTGAAAGCAGAAAATAGATGAGAAATCGCAAAGAAAGGTGAAATATTTGAATTTGAATGTAAATCGACAAGGAAATTGAATAGACGGGGAACAGCCGTGAAGCATTAGAGAGAGCTATAAGCAGACACGATGCCACCAACGCTAAAGGAAACCCTCAGCGTCTTCGTGCCAAAAAATTCAGGAATAAAGAATTGAGATGACTTGTTTACGACATTTCAGTCGAAATATAGAAAAAAGAAGTTAAGAAAAGTAAAGAGTGGACACGTTGTGCGACATTTGAAAGGATTTTAATTCCGTACTCTTCTTTTCCTAAGAATCATAATCCTAGTTGTCATGTCAAACATGATGTACTGACTTACAAGGAACGAAGATGAAGCTCCCGGAGAATGAAGAGCGTGGGTAACTAGAGGACTAGACAAGTGTAATGTCTGGATGTTTTATCCTAATAAAATACTTCGTGGTCTAGTGCAAATGAGTCCTCTCAGTTTCAGAATGAAATGAACGAAAATTGATGTAATGCTAGGGGTAAAGTAACTCAGCTAATAAAGCAGCATAGCATTCAAGGAAGAAGGACATAAAGTATCAGGTATAAGATTGAACAAAAAATTATGAATTATTTATGTGTTAGAACTACAATAACTAAATATAGCCATGGATAGATTTTTGAAACAATACAAGTATATTCCTAAATTTAAAAATTTATACAAGTCTTGATAAACAACAAAAACAAAAAACAAGAGAAACAAAGAAAAGTGAAGAGGGAGTGAAAGCATCTTGACAAAGGGATAACTTGTGAAAAGCTTTGATTCCCGTGGGGTATTTGAATATTAATTCACTTTCTCCTTTTTTTCTTATAATTCGCTAAATATATTGACATATACAACAGCAGTGGTTATGGCGGAGAAGTGAAAAAAAAGATTGAAACGAGAGTGACAATGAGCTAGTAAGAGGGACGACGAAAGAGAAAATGAAGCTAACTATCAGAGGGATCGTTCTTTGCTCAGTAATATGTTTTTACAATTAAACATACGCTTATTGACAGAATAACATTCAATACTGAAAACCCGAATTATTATTAACATGCGTGAATGATGTGAACTAATATAAGGAAACATTTACAAAAAAAAATCAACTACGGCATACTAGGGCTGCCGTAGCTGGAAAGATCAGTTGCTGACCGAATACGAATATCTTCTTCTTGTGTTCCTAAAAATAAACAATAATTACGTGATGTGAATACATTATAAATCATACTTAGAACAACTGGAGGCACAAATGTTCCGAATGCGCCATCTGGAAGATTACCATTGGACGATCCTATGGATGAACGTACTCCTCCTGAAATTAAAAGAATACACTCATAGTTAATGAATAAATCAAGAAAGTGATTAGTATGCAACCGCCCACAGAAGTAAATTTGAAATAAATTAAAAGTTCGTGACGTGTATTAATACGCGTAAACGAAATATGCAAATTAGATCCTACCCGTGATGCAAATTTGACGACTCACAGGTGTTTCAGTGGGAAGAGACTGAAGATCAGTACGATGCGGACTATAAACATCTTATTATCAATAGTAATGGCATCATTTGTCCTTCTTACATGTTAGTAATGATGGGTTGGTCTAACACGGATTGACTTCGTTGAACTGTGGGATGTTGCATGTTAGTTGAAGTAGCAGCAGTTGGCTGTTCATAAACGGGTGGCGGCTGCACCGTTTCATCTTTGAACAATTGATCATAACGAGGTGGAGGCTCCGAAAATCCACAGTTGGGAAAGCCGGCGTCTGCAGAAATGTAACATGAATATCAAGAATACTAGTGATTAAAGTACGTGCTAAATAGCTGAATGGGTGTCCGATTTCTTCGGTTTCCTGCTGAGTACGTTGTAAAAACTCGTTCCGAGCAATAAATTCTGCTCTACGTCTAAAGTAAATGAAAATTAATGAGAAAATACGTAACAAAACAGATTACCTCTTATACCTACAATAGATGACTACTAGCTTGAAGACACATAGTACGAGAACTACAATCAATACGAAGCATGTGAAACATAGAATCAATCTTCTGGTTAAAACATCTGTTTGTGAACAACCTAGAATTTAGAAAATGAAAAGAGGAAAGAGGATGAAATGAAAAATACTTGGAACAGTGGAAGAAGATGCCGGTGCTGTAGTAGATTCAACCATCCAAATTTAGTTCAAAGAGATCAATACAACCTATGGACTAGACGCTGAAAGGGAAAAAGTAAAAACAATGAAATATGAAACTGTCAAGCTTTCTTGAAGAATACGTGAATGAAAAAGATTTTTTTTTAAATGAAATGAATATTCATAGATAATCGAAGACATTTTGAAACGAGGTAAAGATAAGGCAAGCATGATAAGAACATGAGAACATTAACTTCGTGAAATGAAAGTTTTTTAAGACGAAAAAACTTCCATAAAGAGAAATATTTATTCTTAGTAATTAATTTTCTTGGGAATTTGACAGGAAATTCTGATAATGTATGAGAAATATGAGATAGAAACAGTAAACGTTGATTAGAATTCGTTGAAAAGTCAACGAAATAGAAAAGGATCAGATACATTAAAAGATTGAGAAAACGAAATGAGTGTGTGTAAGAGTACAGTTCATCCAGGCCAGAAGAGATCAAAATTCATTTGGAGAAATGCACTATGTTCAGAGCAATAAAGTATATGTAAACACGAAGAGATATTGGTCTCGGTATGTGTAATTTAGCTGAGCAACTTAGAAAATCAGCATGTTCTGGCCGGAAATTGTTTTGCAATAGCACCTTGATAGCAAATGAATCAAGTTTAACTTTGATTCGTTTCCGCCTCTCACGCGTCGAAACGGGCGTACAACGACGCAGTATCAAGAGAATATACTTCTGGATCTTCTAAATGATGACATTGCGAACTATTCTTAGAAATCAAGAAGTTGTCAATGAACCTGGATGTCTCTTATTTCTTTTAGCACTGGTCGACTGATTTGATGTTATGTCAGAACTATAAAACATGGGCTGTCAAGAAACTTCAATGAAAAAAACATACACTGAACTTCCATGTCTATAGTCGATAGATCTCTGAAGAATGAACAATTATAATTATTTCGAAAAAAGAATAAAAATAGATAAAGAAATGATGTAGTAATCACGATATGATCTTCATCAGCTTTCACATAAATAGTTATACGCAGATTTGTGGTATCAAATGATGTCTTATAAGGTTGGTCACGTGTGTAAATTGCTCCGGTCTATAATATCAATTGGTTTGATGAGATTAAAATACATTTCTGAATATGAGACTAAAAATTTGGAAAAAGCCAACCTTTCGTAAAGGGGTTTGAAGATCAAAGCTCGATGACATGTTGATACGCCTCAGGAAATTTAATAAGTTCCGGAATTTCTTTAGGATTCAAATGATTCTTTCCGCAGAACTAAAAAAGCTAGAACAATGCAGATATACATTACGAACTCAAATAAATTAATCCAAATCTTTTGTTATCATTAGTCACCACCATATGTTACGTATTGTACTTTCAAGTAAATATTATTGTCTTTAGAAATACTAGTATGAAGTACGAAACATCTAGGATATATGATATTTTTAGGATAAATCTAACTGATCGTAAATTCCACGTTTGTGCAACTAATTAGTATTTGATGACGATATCTTTTTGCACTACGTGGGAAAAGGTTATTGAGGTCTAGATGTAGAGGTACTTACTGGTGGCTGGCTTGTTCTATGATATTTTAGTGTCCTTATGTTAAGCACTCATGTCAATTTGACTACTTGCTTTAAATGATTTTAAGATTCTGTGAGCTTAATTCTTGGTACTTCTTTTTTTAATTCTGAGACATTTGTCAATATAAATTTTGAATTTTATAATTGGGCTCATTCACTCTGTGTTGAACATCCAACAATTCAAAACCAATTACATTAGTAGGGAATTTTATCATTTTTAAAGCTTTTCTATTCAATTTCGAAAATACTATATGATTTTTAGTCGAAGTGTAATAATCTTCAATCATGGTCTATATATAATTTGAAATTTATTTTTAATTTAATTTCTCTTTAGAAAATTAACTGCCGCTAAATTGCGTAGCAAATAAAGAAAAAAGGCAAGAAGTCTATATATAGTTAGAATCTTGAAATTACTATTTAAACCTGTTTTTATGATCATGCCCATAATTGTTCCGGTGAATTTCATTTTTTTTTCAATTTTTGTGATTTGGTTAATGTGTGATTATTGATGTTTGGTTAAATCAATAGATAAATCCATGTATGATTTGTTTTCTTTTGTAGTTAGCATTGGATTAAAGAATTCTCAAAACTGTTTTACAGTGCCGAAGATCTTCAGATCAATTTTATCTTCTTAATAAACTTAAAATGATTGTAAAAACCGTTAGTTTCTTTTTTCTATCCGTATATTTTCCACCTTTTAGAAGCAAATTACCCAAGAATTGAATATACATTTGCAAATTTCTCGCTGAAGGTACTTTCGATTTGAAAATATGTGATTTTTTGAACAAAACGAATGTTTTTGCTTCTCAATGCAATCTAATCGATTTGACCATTTCTTATCTTTACATGTCCTTTGGATTGGCCGATTGTTTTCGTAGCTATTTGCCATTATTTTAGATTCAATCCTGTTGGCAGCACCTAAGCAAGAGAATGGCCTCTACTAATACATTGTCACCAATTGAGCAAGCTAAAAGTGCTGTAAGTTCTATTATGATTTTTATCTTTCTTCGCCTACAGCTGTTCTTTCTGCTTTTTCCTTCTCAGAATTTGCGTTATTCTGAGCTTTCCAGGCTGCTCTAATTTGTTTTAAAAATCATATCAAAAGCGGAGATCGTATTGGTGTAGGTTCTGGATCTACAGTAAAGTAAACTATTTATATCTTCTTGGATATAACTTGATTTCTCTTCAAGATACCTTGTGGAGCATATCAAACGTGGTCTTGAATCTGGATCCGTGAAAGATATTGTTTGTGTTCCAACAAGTTTCCTCACTAGAAAATGGTTGATGGATGCAGGAATCCCTCTGTCTGATCTTGATATGACCCCTGAACTAGATGTTTGTATTGATGGTGCTGATGAAGTATTATACAAACACAAAAAATCATCTGATATATTACATTCAGATTGATGCTGATCTCACATTGATCAAAGGTGGTGGAGGTTGTTTAGCCCGTGAAAAGATTGTTCAACATGCATCAAATCAATTCTATGTTATTGCTGATCATACCAAAGAATCTGTGAAACTTGGAGAGCATTATTCCAAAATCCCAATTGAGGCAAATCTTCAGTTTAGCTTGTCTGCAATAACATCAACCTTCTTAGGTTCTTCCTTTTGCTGTACAGCCTCTTCTTCGCTCAATCCCAAAAATGGAAGGAGGCGAAGTTTCCCTTCGTATGGCTACGAATGTCTGCGCTCCAGCTTTAACAGATAATAACAATTACATCATTGATTGGGTATATCAATCTTATTCAATTGATATATGAATGAATTTACCTTCAGGTATTCGATAAAACCAAGACTTATGATTGGAATGATGTCCACAATCGCATCATTAACATTCCAGGTAGGATGAAATACCAATTTATTTTACTTTCTTGTTTCTAAATAGTCTTATCAGAACATTATTATAGGAGTCGTGGAAACTGGGTTATTCTTTGGAGTCGTGAAGAAGGCCTACTTAGCTTTCCCTGACCTTTCTATCAAAGAACTAAAAGCTAAGCAATAACTACCTTCAGATATTTGTTGTTGATGTTGTTTTTTTTTGCCAATTTTGCTCGTGATATGAATGTTGTAAATAAGTTTTGTAATGACCACTTCCGAAGCTCACTTTATGAACGTTCCAACCTATTTAGTCGATTTCATTTTGTTGCATTCCTATTTGAAATAGATTGTTCTTTTAGCGTTATATGAATTGTTTACTTTTTGCCTGTTTTTCCTTTTTCACAAAGCTCTTGTTGCTTTTTCCTTTCTCGCTTACAGAAAAAAGTATCAGGACTAAGACGATTTCTAACTAAAAGAAGTCGAAAAGAGCTTCTATGAGCTAGAAACAGGTGCCCTCACACGGTTCCGCGCTTCAACAGACTGCCGCATTCAATGGTACAGTCGGATGTATTCTTTTCAGATTATTGGCTCCATCTCTGTGTCTCTGCAAATGTGTCCACTTCCATTTGTTGTTCCTGTTATGATTGATACAACCAAGAAGAAGAAGAAGCAGAAGAAGAAGAAGAAGGAGAAGAAGAAGTAACAGACGATACAAACTGCCTTAAGGCTTTGATCCTGCAATTTCTGGGCCTATCTGAAGCTCACCTTCTACTCTGCTCTCAATCCTTGTTTTTCTCTTCGTTTATATGTCTTTCTATTGCCCTATTCTCTTTTCTGCATGTCAAAAGTTTTACTTTTCGTATTTTGTCGTTTACACTTTCTCTTCGTTATTCCATCCTCTTTTCCTTTGTCTATTGTGTTGTGATTCGATCGGAATAACAAAGCACATCAATCCCTCTTTTTTTCCAATTTTTTGCATACAGTCTCTTGTAGAAGCCATTTTTTGCCAGAAAATCAAAACAGTTTTATGACCCAATTTACAAGTGCTGCCAATACAAATGTGAATATTGTAACTGTTCATCATCATCGTCACATCTTTTTTACTTACATCTAACTTCATAATGATGTACTTAACGCCATGTAAGCTTGATCTTACTACTTCTATTGTCAGACAATAAATTCAACATTCTGAATCTACTTGATACCATTTCTTATTTGGTTATGCTATGACTAGATGGTTTTTATAATCTGTTTAAGACTTTGATCTATGTAATGTCTTTGTAAATAAGAATATGAATTTCTTGAGTACGTGATGCATCTTATGCTAATTTTGAGCGCGGTTATGTCATTTCGTAGCTTCAGTTTGAGCAGATCGGTTGCATATCCTAAAAATATTTATAAATATGTCTTTTCGTATTATTATTTTTTTTCTTTTTCGTTCTAAAATCGTATTTTTCTGGTTCTAAGCTTGATTCTTTTTTTGTTTTTTCTAACTATTTGTTGTTCAAGTTAATCTATTTACAACAATATTTATCTGTACTTCATTTTTCATAAGTTAGATTGACTAAAGAATAGCAAGAACAAAAAATAAAGATTCTACGAACGATGAATGACGAGGGTATTGTTTACAAGAGGGTTGAATTCTTGTCCTGCTTGTGCTTTTCTTGCCTCAGGGCAATTCCTCGCGTGATCATCATTTGATTCCGGTTCTTGGCTTTCTACAAAGATTGCAAAGAATTAGTACAACCAAATTACGTAGATGATCACTTTCCTCGTTAGATGACTACAGCATAATTCCGTTTGCAATGAGGTTGTTTACTATCAACTATTTTTGCGCATTTCTCTGTAGCAGCAGGAGTTGTTACCAGAGCTCTTCCTCTAACAAAACACCGCCTCCCCTAAAAGTGCTGTATTTTGATCAGTTTTTTATCAGTTTTTAAGCTTATAAATCTCTAGATAGATACACTTTTGACTCATAACTCACGTAATATTCACTCTTGTTTATCAGAAACTAATGTTACGGACGCGATTCAAAATTAAAACGAACAGTAAACATGGCAATGACGGAGCATACACTTTCAATCAGAAACGGATTAGTTGTATCTCATACAACTGAACAGACAACGTCGTTGTGTTCTTCATGAATCTGTTCAAATTAATCCTAAAATTTCCCTTTTGCATTACATTCGGCTGAACAGAATATTAATCTATGTAATTAGGTTCATCTTCTCGATGTAGTTGACTTGAACTGGCCACCTTTTCTGTATATTTTCTATCACATCACTAGAATTCATATGCTGATTTGCCGTCGTTTAGGCGTATAAAGCCACACACACACCTGAATTCATTCCCAAACTCTTGTCTAGTTATCTTTAAGACTATGCTATGATTGCTTTATTCTTAACAAGCTTGTCAACGAGAATCCTCGGCAGCTTGTTCACTTCTCATCTCATGTTCATTTCTCTCTCTCTCTCTCTCTCTCTCTCTCTCTCTCTCTCTATTTCATTCCTAATAAAACGTGAGAGCTACTTGGCAACAACTTCAAACAACTTGGCGAATGAAACTTTTTGTCTTTTGCATGTTTTTCAATCTAGTTTTCCACGCCTCAGCAACAATTACCAATTATTTACATATTACTAATCTTTTACTACTCTCTTATTCATATATGTTTGTTATAATTCTATATATTTTGCTGACTGCTTAACTAACTATTATGAGAATTCATATTATTATTTTTAGAAAAGATATTCTGAATCAGAACACCAGTGGTCATGTCCTTACGGTCGTACCGAGGACATCCCAATCAATGTATCAATATTCTTGGTAGTCTACAAGATACTACTGTTGATGGAGGGCTTTACATGAATGAAAACAAATATTTTACCATAAAAGGTAAGCATTACACAGCTTTATTCATTCATTCATTCATCGTCTCATCTTATTCCGATACTCTTACCTATCTATCTCTTCTTGTACTTCTCCTTTCTACTACATCCTCTCATCTATCCATCAATAATACTTTCTCCAATGTATTTTCGTTGTTCGTACCTCCGTCCATTATCCAATCTCTCACTTCTACTCTCTACTTTCATCACAAATCACATTGTCGAGAAAAGGAAAGGAAAGGAAAGAGAACGAGAATGAGAGAGAGAGAAAGAGATACATAGATAGATAGCGACGGCTGGCTTTGTAAGCTGTTGCCAATTTTGGTGCAACAGGGTGCAGTAGCCATTACTGATTTCTGACAAGATCTGAGTTCAACGACTGTTATGTTGCCGAGATTGTCAACCATTTTCTTATTTGCTTGTCTATTTGCATAGTCTAAGAAGATATATCACGAAGTTTCTCTGACCGTCACTTAATTTCCGATTGAACTAATTTATTCGTGGCTCACAATGAACGTTTGTATGGAGCCAGATAATCTCCCCTTCTCTCTCTCTCTGTCTGACTATATTCCGCATGATTTTCATTGAAAAAACGTAAGAAAACGTTATGATATGATTCATCTATCACCATATAAGAAACATCATCATTTCATTTACATTTTGTTTTAAGTTTCTTCTGACCTTTTTGTTGATTTATGTGAATATGTTGTTTGTTTGTCGGATGAGAAAGTATCAATATTATTGCAATATTGATCAATCTCACCCTCTACATTCATATTTTCCGCCTTTTTAGGTGTTTAACACACTTCTTCTTCTTCTTCTTCTTAATACATAGTTAGTTAATCTAATATGTACAGCTTCATGTTCTATGTATTCATGCTACACACATGAAACTGAGCATTATTCAAGCAATTTTACTCCCAATTGTTTGACACACTATAATAACTGTATTTGCTTACGACGTCAAAACTTTCCTGAAGTTTCATTCTTCAATGTTACAGAGAAGAAAAAAAATAAAAGGTTGAACTGAACAAGCATTAAAGTTGCTGCTGCTTCAAACTCTCAAACTCGAGTTTTCTCATTTAATGTATCAGCGTTTGCAAGAGTCGTGTGTTTCGGCTCCTAAAAATCAAAAAAAAAAAAACATCTGCTGAACCATAAAGAAAGATTTGCTTTAATAGGCTATTAAACTATTCGTCTTTCATTCACTAAGATGTATATGATTATTTGTTATCAGTCATTTATCAAGACTCGTTAGAAACCTTATCTTCTGGTTTGCTACAGAGACAGAATCAAAGAGGGCCGAATAATCGAGGCCGGGCACTACTCCATCAGGCTTTGCTACAATTTCAAACAAATTTCTATCTCTTTCTTATGAAATATTACCTATTTTCAACTTGATATCACGGCTTATTCTCTTCATTTTACTGTTTAAAGTTATTGAATGTGTATTGTTCATCTCAAAAATCAATCACTTCTTCAATAGATATGCTGGTCATCAAATCTTCTTTCTGAATGTGAAAATTTTAAGTTTCTTATCTGATATGTTTAAAAGCTTTTTGCTATACTATCCTATCCAACTTCATAGTTGTACAGCAAGAAAGAAGAAAATGCTCTGTATGAATATGAACAAATAGATCTGACTAATTTATAATCCAGTTAATCATACTTTGATCTTTTTCATATTTTACTGCCAGACGTTTTTGGTCTGAAAAAGCTTTTTTTGATTTGAGCATAGGCTTTCAATATACTATGTAACTAAGTATCATCATCATCTTTCTCCTCTACTAGCCTTCCAACCAACAAAAAAAAACTTTTATGATAGTTTTACTTGCTTACAGCTCATATATGATGTTGTTAAAATGCTCTTAACTTTATAAAAAACCAATTGAAAACGTCATTTTATTATTAATCGTTAAATAATCTTTTTATTTTTATAAATGTTATTCAATTTTCTTTCAGAACATTTACCGTTTTTACGAAAACATTACTATACGGGTTCCTTACGAATGAATAATAATTATTTAAATGAAAATAATAATAATAATAACAATGAAAGCTCTAAACGAAGGTATATCTCATCGTTTTACTTTTTCATTAGCCTCATGTTACTCATTTCAGTTTTAAAATTTCGTCACTTCTAAATGAGAAAGAAGTTACTTCAATCTTAGAATATATTGGAAATGAGGACTGCGTATGTTATTACATTGAATTCTATTTCTATATTGCTATTTGATTCATTAATTTGATGAATCACTTAAATTATCTAAATCTTTCTCTCAATTTCCTAATATTTTCTCTGAAAGTCATCGTCTTCATTACAGTTATTAGGCACTGGTGTTTGTGAACTTTTGCAAGCAAATGATGGTCAATGGATTATGCCAAGACGTGGTGTTATATGTTTAATAAAAGATAATATCAATAGGGTATGATTAACTTGATCTAATGAATATTATTGAAAAATTTTTCAATTTTCAGCTTTATTCAATTAGTTTGCTTAGACCTAAAACATCTAAAGTCATTTGGCATGAAGCTTTGTAAGTTTCAGATGAAAACAGGCTATAATTTCTCATTTTGTGTTTATTTCTTGTAGAAATCGCTCATTTCAAACATCGAAAGAGCATGATAATCTTGTGACTTTCCAAATTATGTCTAATAATGATGATTCCATGATTTATGGCTTAAATTTTGTTGATCCTACTGAAGCTGAAGCTTTTCACAACATTGTCACAGAGCAGTATGAAAGTCAGTTTGTCTCTGAAGTTTCCGATATTAAATATTGCTTTTAGGTTTCATGCAAAAGAGAAGAAATCATCCCAAACGAAGAGCTCCAGAACCTCCTTCTGTTCAATCAACAAAGCCGGTATGTTTCTCATTATGTTTCAAATTAATTTTATTATTCAGATAGTATTAGCTGATGATTGTTCAAATCCAAAAGGTTTGTTCTTTTGAATGTTTTATTTGTTTATATTGATTTATACTTTTTTAGTTACTGATCTTGGAGTACAGATTCCTCAAAATAATGAATTAAAGAAGGAAAAAAATGGTAGCTTTCCTTTAATGTTTTAATTACTCTCTTTCTCTCTTATCATTTAAAATAAATTATTTGATGACGGAAATCTTGGGGGGGGGAGGTGGAACACACTTTCTAATTTTCATTTTTCAATCAATATTCTTTTATTCAACATTGCGGTTTGGCGAAAAAAAAGATAAGAATATCATGTTACCTCATAAACGAAATTCAAATTCAAACCATGAATATCAAAGTTTAAACTGTTCATATTTGGGAAAATTTATGACCGTTCATCAAGATGTATTTTTATAGGAATATTCAGTTTTCTGGGAAAAAAACTCGATAAAAAGAAAAAGAAGAAGACTAAACCGCATCTGACAGCTTTAGATATTTCAGCTCCAACCCATTTCAAGTACGTAAAAGCTTACTTTTTGGATTTTCAACATATTGAATATAAATGAACTTTGCTGAGTATCGCTCCCATTTCAGACATATTGAACATCAATTTTCGGATTTGACTCCAGAACAGCAGGAAGCTATCAGACTTATAACAGTGAAAGTTAATGTTTGTGACAATCAAACTTCTTCGAGCCTTAAAACTAAGTTTTAGGTTAATTTGAATGAAGAAAAGGAGCGTGAACTGATTAAGAGTATTGTTATGGAACGACATGAAGAAATTCGTGCATCTGTACGTCCAAAGGTATGCTTCATATGCCTATTTACGCTAATTTGGTTCACGTACGTGTAATATGCTAATTATTTTGTATTTTTCAGGCCAAAGAACCATTTGCACGTAGAAATTCGGGACTGGCTGACGCTAGAAGTAGCATGTATGATTTATCTTTTTTTTATTATTTTGTGTTTATTGACATTCTATTTTCAGTATGATACCTAAAGCAGGAAGAGGAAATACTCCACGAGAAATTAAGCGAACATCATTCAATAAGGTTTTAAGACTGTTTAAGTTTAATTAATTATTCATCACCACTTTCAGAGATCTGATACAAGCCCAGTTGATCGTACTCCGACTCCTGCTCCGTCTACTCTTAAGGATGAGGTTCCAAATTTTCATTGAAGTTTGTTATATATTCTTTTTTCTTTTTAGGCTTCATACGATCCTTTGCATCCCAATTGGGAAGAAGCTACACCTCCTACTTTTGAGTCTTCTATCACAAAAACTCAGCCTATGCCAATCTCTCAACATACAACTAATGTCGGGTATATCCTATATTCGAATGTTCATGAAACTATTTCAATATTTGAAGATTTGATGCAGCTTTGCCAGCTCCTTCTGTGCCTGAAATCAAACCTGCTTTACCTACTCGAACAGCGTCACGCTCTATACTTCTGCGTCAAAATACACCGCCGCATCCATCTATGATCTGTATGTTTCTTAGTTGACAGATGCCTCTATTACTTATTTTTAGGGAATCGGGATAAAGGTCGTCCTCGTCTACCTACACACATTGCTCCAGCTGTACCACCGTCTGAAACGCCTCCTCTCTCACCAACCCCGACGATTGTTCCTCCTCTGCCACCTCCACCGGTTATTGCTTCCGTACCTGTAGTTACTCCTGCTGTAATTCCTCCTGTTGTAGTTCCTCCAATAACTCCTCCAGTAGTTCCACCCCCAACATATTTAAGTTCCACAAAGCCTAAATCTTCACCAGCGAACTGTGAATCCACATCAATTCCAGTCGCTCCTCCCCCTCCACCTCCAAATCTTCTCGCTTCTGAAGTACGTGTCCCAAATAGTAAAGCTGCTAGTCCAGTCCCTCCAGTCAGTCCTGATCGACGAAATTTTTTGGAAGAAATTCAAAATGTGGATAAATCAAAATTATTAAAATCAATAAATTCTTCACCAAGTCAAAAGGTATTTCATCTGTGCTCTTCTTCACTTCTACTTTATAATAAATACAATTATAGCAGAACGAAGAAGGTAGCAGTTTGATGGATTCAATTCAGAAGATGATAGATACCATCCGGCCTCAGATTGAAGACAGTGATTCCGATGATGACGGTTAGTTTCTAATTCAAATTGATGCTCATGTCACACAAATCTAATGTACTAATTCTACTTATTACAGAAGAATATTCAGATAGTGATTGGTCAGAATAATTTTTATTTATTTGAAGAAGAGTATGATAGAATTTTATAACCGAAGAGCTTGTCGATATACCGTTGAAATACTCTGTGATTTACTTGAAAGCTTCTCTTGCTCAATAACCTAATTATTAATATATATAGTGTGTTATGTACATACAATTTATTGTTCTAAACAATTTACAATAAAAGAATGTTTTAACATTTTTGATTGAAAGACCCATATTTCTTCAATTCTTTTGTATGTCTACTGCTTTTCCCGTCTACATATTTGAGTAAATTACTTCTTCTTAGTCGTCATAATCAAATTGAGAATTTTGAAGGATTAAGGAATTGAATAGAACAGTAGCCTCAGGAATTGAAGGCTTAGGCTTTACGATGGACTAGATTTTCAAAACAATAATTGTGGAAGTTTAAGTTGTTGGGAAATAGTTTAAGCTGTTAGTTTGACACAGTTGGCTGGATCACCTGTTGGCCTTAAACGACGACGAATTTCATCAAGTGACATTAACAGAGTGACATGCTTCTTATCATCTTGTCTTTGATAGAGCATTTCTCCTTCAAAGTCTAAAAGACCATATTTACGTGCTCGGATCAGCATTCCAACAAGCTGTAAGAAGACATTGAGAAAGATATGAGATGAAACTATTGTAACCTTATCGGAGTAAAAGGAATAAACATAAAACAATTTTCCGAATGTAATAAACTTATTTGGATCTTCACCATCAGCATTTTCATTAATTATTTCGCAAAGAAACAGAATTTCTCGACATATATGTACACCAGCCTTAATGAACAAGCTTAATTATGCTTATAGTATAGTGTTTGTTGACTACCTTAACGCCTCTAGCTTCCGTCTTGCTGCCACTTGGTGGCCTACCATAGTCTGTAGCTGTCTTATCGAACTTCGGAACACCATAAGTATCAGAATACGGATTTCTGAAAGATTGTATTTGGATGTATTAGCCGTAGTAGCACTTTCATTGTTACTTTTTCAATTTCTCATCATTAGCAGCTGCTACTGCATTAAATCGTTGAATTGTATCTCGAGCAGACATGCTACTGCTAAAAACATTAAAAAGTTCGAATATAAGAGAGTAAAGAAAGAGAAGATGTAGCTTCAGAATTAGTATATATGTAAGTCGAAAATGGATAATCTAAAACTATGTAAAATCATGTGAAATGATTGAAATTAACGGAAAAATTTGGTGTTTTTCTTATTATTTCGACTTTAAAAAGTTTTAAAAATTAATTTTATAATATATATATTCAAATAAAATAACTATTTTATAAAAAAAATATAATAATATAGTATAGAGATTAGATTAGAGAATATGTTTCAGCTGCTTATACTTCTTAAACGAATATTAGATCTGGGGAAATTGAGAGTTAAAACAAAAAAAAAAAAAAGATTTTTTCCTCTATGTATATGAGAGAAGGGATAGAGAGAGAGGAGATACACTAAGCTTTTCATTTCTTTTCATGAGCTTCCTCCAAGTAGCATAGTTCGAGATATCAATGAAAAGTGTAATATGACAACTGCAAATGCATTGACAAAAATTTCGAAAAAGCTTTGAAAACAGAAGCAAAGAAAAAACTTTTTTTCTCTTCTTCTCACATTTCTTCATTAATTTAGATACATTCTAAGCAATAGAGATGATTATATGTATAAAGAGCTCTGAGCTCTCTTATCCATCATTCTTCTTACCAAAGCTTCATGAATCTTGAAATTTGAATGATATATCGAGTCTTGACATCTCTCCTCATGACTTCATCTGGAGTTGACATTAGAAAAAAATGTGTTGAAGCTAAAAGTCTCCTACCTGTAGGTAATGGATTAGAAAGAAGATGTGAAGTCAGAAGTCCGTAAACTGAGACTGAAGTTGCTTTAGGTTTTCATAGCTATGTCACATGAATGATAAGCCATTGCGCTCATTCTTTACCTTTTCGCTATTGGAGTCCTGCTTGTCATGGCTAGACACCGTACCCGTTTGTCGGAGTATGTCAGGTTTTGTTAAAAGTTCTATTTTTCCTCAAATATCTCCAAATGTTTCAGTAGATAGATATTTTCTTATGCAAAAAATATAGCTAAAATTATATATATAAATATTTCATAGTTTAGCAATAACTACAAAATATTTTAAAGATACTTGATTACAATTTTATACTTCAACAGACTGCCAGCAGGCTGTGCCGACGTACAATGGGGTGCGTCAGATGCTGACGGATCTCGACACCGCGACACCAAAAAACTTAATTTCACTTAATTAGATTTGTAACATCTTTTCTATTCTGATAATTCCGTCTTGACTTTGTATTTAAATATGAATAAATATCTTCTATCTAAACAGATGGCTTTTTTCAGTATTAATCTAAAATATTTTCAAGCAACTGCGCGTGTTTTTGCAAAAAGGGTGAGGCTTCATTCGCGAGGGGGGAGGGGTTAAATTGTGGTAAAGCTCATAGTTCTACAACTTGTACCACCCCAGTATAAACTGTAGTAGAACCGAAATATCTCATTTTCTCTGAAAACGAAAAACAAAATGATAGAAATAAGCAATTTTAAACCTTTCATACTAAATGTATGTACTTTCGACATGATATGTTTCACTAATCGCAATTTCTTGAACTTTGAAATTGTGAAAACAAAAAATTTCCAAATCAGCCATTATGATTGTTTGTGCTTTTAGGAGTAACCCAACCAATGTTGTTACTATGATTTCAAGCTGTATGTACCATTTCTAGGAGTACATACAATCGTTACGTTGCTTAATCTTTCTGAAATATCTTCCAATAATTGATATTATAATCAAATTTCAGTCATATTTCAAATTACTTCAATGACCAGAATACAAATAGAATGATTACGTATTCCTATTAACAACCAAAGTATTGATGACAGATCGTCTTTATCACTATCAAACCCTCTGTAACTCTCTTGATAGGTAAGTAATGCTTAGAAGTTATTTCTATCAAAGAGAATATAGTTCATAACGTTTATTCAAGGCAATTTCAGTTCACAAAACTTATCTGAATATTCATCAACTGAATTTGACGTAATATGTGGTATCATCTTTCTGACCGTCGGAATAATCAGCGAAGTAAGCTGTGCTACTCAACTTCTTCACACATTTCTTATTCGATGATTCAGATTCTCTTCGTGCTCTGCATCAAGGTCATGTTAGAACCTCCTCATAAAGATTATCCAGCATATAAGATTATGGTTGTTATATCTCTATGTGATATGTGTGGATCTTTTTATAATACAATCATACTTGGTAAATACGTTTTTCCAACTTTTTTTCATTCGTTTCCAACCTTTTTCAAGGCATAATCTACTGTTTTGGAACAACCTTCTGTGAATACGCCTACATCGTCTCCAATATAGGAGCAGTTGCAGCAAGTAAGACCAAGTTTCATACGTTAAAGCGTAGGAAAAACTTAATTTTTTGAGGTTTCTGGATGATGGGATCCCAGCTTTCTTCGATTCTCATCATTAATCGTTTAGTTGAATTAAATTGTTCTGAGTAAGCTTATATCTCTGTTCTAAGTTTGAACTTCGAACTTCGGCACAATTTGTTTTTCCAGAAATAAGATGTTTACAAAGATTTTTAACAGTAAATATACTCCTATCTCATTCCTATTCCCTTTATCTTCTGGTTTGTATTATCTCTTTTATGAACAGGAGTTATTTCAAAATTTCTTAATGAAAGTAGAACAGCATGGGAGATTTTCATAAATAAATCTGAAATTGCAGTACTTCAGTCCCGCTTTAATATTCAACAACACCGTCATTGTTCCATTTAACAGCATTTCGAGCATTGTTCTCTGTACTAGCATCTCCAAGCATTTACGAAAAAATTTTGGTTCAACAATTGATCGACGTCGACACGTTACGGTATAAACTAACTCTACGCTACCGTCAATCTGTATTCTGTTTTCAGCTCTTCGTTCAATGCTTAGTTATTGTTTCTTTGAGTAATATATCATCGATAACATATATTGTAACCTATTTCTTTCAATGTCCTATCTTTCTACAGACAATGGCTGGTGTTCTATATCAACTATCAATGAGTGAATCTTTCTTGAATACGATTAATATGATGAATGTTGCAGATCTTCCTCCGTATATATACCTTCTTAACACTTCAATTCGTCAGAAGTTTATTAGAATCTTCAAAAAAGAAAAGTCTCAGAAAATCTTATCAACTAGTGAGTTAATCAGAATCGACAGTAAATCTTTCAATATTTTTTTAGGTGTTAAAACAACTAAAAGCAGTTGGATCAAGCAGCAAAAAATCAAATCTAGAATTATGGCCTTTTAATAAAAAAATAATAAAAAATTTTAATAATAAAAAAATATTTATATTATAAATAGTAATTAATTTTATAGAATCAAAACAATCCGCGCTCTACTGATAATTCGGTAGTCAAATTTGAATATTCTTGTAACTCACGTAAAGTATACGTGAGCAGAGTTTGAATTTCTCATTTCTAAGCTTGTAAACGTGAAGAGTGGTTGGATTTTGTGTTCTGAAATCATACTTTTAAGTTTTCCAAGGTATATTGTTTATAAATACTTTATTATCTTCTTATGATTCTCATCAACCAGTAAATTATTTTGTTAGATTGAGAATCAGATAAGATACGTCTTCTTGTGTAGTTAATTTCAATTTGTTATATCTAGTAGTATGCTGAATAGGATTAATAAATTTTTTCTTACCACCCCACAATTAATTAAGACTATGAAAGGTGTATGAGGCTTAGGCGTATCCATTGTCTAAAGTTAGGCTCAGGCTTATCAAATGCTTAAAATTAAGATTAGGCTTATCCATTGCCTAGAAAGGGGGGGGGGCAAATATATTGAAAAAAAAATGATTGAAATATATTAATTCATCGAAAACCTTAAGATAATACCACGTACTACACGTAAAAATGCCTTATTTGTTTATTTTCTATACCCGCCCGATGAAAGTCTAGTGAAGAACCAATAATTCAGAGAATGTGGGGTGGCTACAAATGCACTAGAGCCAAATGGGCTAACTGCATCTCACTAACAAGGAAAACATAAGTTTTCACGTAGACTATTGTTATTCCTTCTTCTATGCTATATTATCCGAAGTGATGTGGACCGCGACAGTTACCTGAAAGTCGTAGAATACATTTTTTATTTTACTTTTGCACTTTCCTTCTGAAATCTAAATCTACGTTTCCGAAGAATTGTGGTGAGGTGTTTCAATATGATAACTACAATTGTCGAGTTTAACGTATTCATATACCAAAACCATTTCACTCGATTCATTTGCTGAAATTTTTGAATCTTCATTTCCATACTTATTCTATTAAATAGTGGAATATTCATTCATCTGATTTCTCACCTTAACTATTCCTTAACTATTCCTTCATGGAACGACTCATCCGATATGGTAGTATCACTAACGATCCTCTGTACAACTGCAGGTCAGTCATTGCTCTTTCCCAGAGTCTTGTGTGTCATGTTCAAGCTCTAAGCTTTTCACCTTTTAAGTGCACGAACTCCTAAGATGATCGAGATGAATTTGGCTGAACCCGATCCAATATCGGGCTTAATATACTTCACTGTCGGATCTATCAATGAAGTGAACTAACAACCTTTCTAATCCAAAGCTTCATGTAACTTGTAAAATTCAGATTCTCTTCATTCTCTGCATAAAGGTAATGCTGGAACCTTCCAACATTGTATGTACAGCATATAAGATTATGGTAGTTGTTTCTATCTGCGACATGGGGGGAATAGTTTACAACACTCTTTCATATGGTAGTTATCACACAATCACTTCTTCATGATTTAAACCTTTCAAGCTTTTCTCAAGTATTATGGTCTCGGATTTTGTGACTATCCTAACGTGAATTACATCATGGGCTTACTTGGAGCAAGTAAGATTACAACAAGACTTTCCATAAGCTTATATCTGAGCTTTAATGAAAGTCGCTCTTTAAAGTTATAAATTGTTCTGCTACAGACGAGTGGATAACAAGTTCAATGCTTTCTTCAGTCCTGATTGTCAACCGACTAGTAGAACTAAACCACTCGGGGTATTCAAACTTATGATTACGTTTGCCTCAAGCAAAAACTTTCAGAAACAAAGTACTAGGGAACATTTTCAATGGAAAATACACACCAATCTTAATTCTATTTGTAATAACTGTATGTATATGCTGTATGTTCTACGAACAAACTATTGTACTTGATCATAAAACAGGAGTATCAGTACTGAATCCACAAATATATGAAAATTCATCGTCTTTAGTAAGATGATCAATCATACAATACCAATTATACGAATATCGTTTTCAGTATATCAGTAAACCACTTGTTTTCAACAATACTGTCGTCGTATCATTCAATAGTATTCTGAGCGTTGTTCTATGCTTTAGCATCTCCAAGCATTTACGAAATAATTTTGGTTCAACAATTGATCGACGTCGTCAAGTTACTGTAAGATTCATAGTTATCATGTTTTGTATTGTCTATTCCAAAAATCTTATTGTTCATATCACTTTGTATGATCTTTGCAGCTATTCTTCCAATGCTTAGCTATAGTTAGTCTTTGTAATATACTAGCACTACTACATCTTTTTAACTTTTTCTTCGAATGCCCTCTAGTCTACCGCAAAATAGCTGGAATCATGTATCAACTGTCAACAAGTGCATTTTATGGATTTTCTTAAGTAATTCAATGTTCTTTCAGATCTTCCACCGTACATATATCTTCTTCTTAATCGATCCATTCGTCAGGGAATCATAAAAATGTTTTGGACACATAAACCAAAAGCAATGTTTACAACCAGTTAGATAAATTCATCAATTGTACCTTGTGAGATTTATTCCTTCAGGTGTGAAAACAACGGCAACTTGGTCTACACGGCAAGCACGAAACAGTCCAAAAACTACAGTGTTCAGTAAAATTTCTTCGTACAAAGATGCTTTACCTAAGTAAAAATCTGAATTGAAGAAGGATATCCTAACACGGTTAGAAGAATAAATAATTTAATCAAAACAATCCGCGCTCTACTGATAATTCCGTAGTCAAATTTGAATATTCTTGTAACTCACGTAAAGTATACGTGAGCAGAGTTTGAATTTCTCATTTCTAAGCTTGTAAACGTGAAGAGTGGTTGGATTTTGTGTTTTCTCCTAATTTAATCTTTTTTACTATTAATGTCAACAATATGTAGTTATTATTTAATATATTTGTAGTTATGAATGTTTATCATTATCTTGAGATAAAAGTTCGGAATTTCCTGTGCAACTAGTGTGCTATAATTAATTTGAATCAAGTAATTATGCTCTGCTGAAATATGATAATTATAAAATTAATTGTTCTGAAGCGATACATGAGCTATAATTTGATGATAATACAATTAGTATTATTTAAGCCTCAGAATAATTAGTAGTGCACTTATACACTAAAAGAATACGAACCATTGTTTAATATTTTATTTCTCATCATAGATTTCGAGATTATACATGATAATTATCATTTCAAAACAAAAGAAAGGATAACTTAACTGGAAAGCTTAATCTACTGTAAAGACATAACATTCTCATATCAAAAAGAATAAGTGACAGTGATACGTTTTGATTGAACAGCTGAAATCTATGTAAACAGATCTTCAACCTGTAGGTTAATACGTTTCTTCCATATAACAATAACAACTTGCGAACTTTGGATACAAGTTTAATAAAGCTTGAGATTTATACAATTCTTAGAATAGCTTGAGTGTTTAATTTTCATTTTTGTACTTCTAGCAATAGCTATTTTCAGAATGTTGTCTCAGTTTTTCATATTAATCCATCTGTGCTTCTCCTGATATCCATCTGATTTCCTACCTTAACTATTCATTCATGGAACGACTCATCCGATATGGTAGTATCACTAACGATCCTCTGTACAACTGCAGGTCAGTCATTGCTCTTTCCCAGAGTCTTGTGTGTCATGTTCAAGCTCTAAGCTTTTCACCTTTCAAGTGCACGAACTCCTACGATGATCGAGATGAATTTGGCTGAACCCGATCCAAATTACGGGACATTTTTTTTCGTGTTCGGTATTGTGAGTGAAGTGAGCTGAATCAACATGGTGGCCAACTAAAATTACTTGCAAGATTCAGATTCTCTTCATTCTCTGCATAAATGTAATGCTAGAACCTTCCAACATTGTATGTACAGCATATAAGATTATGGTAGCTTTATCGTTCTGTGACATGTGTGGAACGGCATGTAACGCTGTCATATATGGTATATTCTTTTTGTTCATTTTTCTACGTTTGCTGAGATTTCAAGGTGTTTTTAAATATCATGGAATAGTGTTCTGTGATTGTCCTAACTTCTCTTATATTCTCGGATTCCTTAGCGGAAGTAAGATTGAAACTAGTTTTTCTATTTCTGTTAGCCAAGTTGTTGTCCTTAGCTTAAGACCCCCCATGTTACAGGTGCATGGATAGTTGGGTGTTTCCTCTCTTCCATTCTAATCATGAATCGATTTGTTGAATTGAATTCACCCAAGTAAGCTCTAAGCTTCAAGTTTTCAATACAAACCTTCTAGAAACAAACTATGGACAGATATCTTTAATGGAAAATACACACCTATCCTTATGTGTATTCCTGTATCAATCGGGCTTTATTGCTTGATTCATGAACCTGCTCTAATGATTGATCTAAAGACCATTTTAGCATATTGGGATCCCGAGCTATTGTCAATTCAATCATATAGCGTAAGCTAATTGATATAAACCTTTAAAACTTACTTTTAAACTTGTTTTAGTACTCCAATTCGATGATTGTCTTCAACAACAGCATTATTGTATCCTTAAACAGTATTCTGAGTCTTATTCTTACTTTCAACTTATCCAAGCATTTACGCGAAAATTTTGGTTCAGCAATTAGCAGACGTTTTCAATTTATGGTATATCTTCTCATCATGTTAACAACAATTCTCAAATTATCTTTTAAGCTTGTTTGCCAATGTTTAGCTATAGTAAGCTTATCCAATGTTGCAGCTTTATTACATCTCATTTCATTTTTCTTTGATTGTCCAGAACTTTACAAACAACTTGCCGGAACCATGTATCAATTCTCTACAGGTTAAGACGACTTCATCCATAGTCTTCTGATTCTTCTTCTACTTTAGCTCTACCTCCATATATCTATGTTTCTCTAAATAGAACTATTCGTCAAGGAATATCCAAAAGGTTCTGCAGACTTCTTATACCAACATCTTCATGTTCCATATGTTCGTTCAGCTTTACAGCATTCATACATCATACTAAACTACATTCTCCTTTCAGTTACTCGTCAAACGCATATAAGACCTAGATCTTCTCATTTTTCTGATATCGTCCAGCAGAATAATGCAAATTTTCCGAAAATAAATTCTTAAAAGCTCAATTATTTCTTAAATTTACCGCGAAAATCACTTGATACCACTATATAGTGCGGTTTTCTTTTTCCAACTTCAGAAAAAAATCTTTAGACTTAGGTCCGATAATGATTAAAGAATGATCACAGATTACAATATCAAATGTTTCGAAATCTGACTGATGATGACTCAAATTATGGCATAGATAAGATAATTTTTCCAAGTATTGTTCTTGTTGTTTTAGTAGGAAATATTGACATCTACACTTGTTTGAAGCAGTTGCTCCAGAACAAACGTGGTTATTGATTGAGCATTGTGCTTAGAATCATTTAGAAGTTTTTCTAATGAATTAACATGTTACTAGGCCAAAAATTTTATTACATCAAACATGGATTATTCAAAATATTCAAAAAACATTATATTTTCTTGTAAATATAAAAATAGTAGCCACTATGCTTCTTCATTGTTCCGTTTTTTTCTCTTTATCCCCTATTCTCTCTATATTTCTCTTTGTATGCCCTCTCTTTTTCCCTACCTGTCTGTTTTTATCCAAAAAAAACCCTGAAGGTGATATCATTTCATTGTTTATAATTGTTAAAAGAGCAAATTTAGCGTTCTAAATCATTGGTCTTGGCCTCGTGTCACTTTGAAGTTCAGCGCCTCTGTGTACTCGTCTTATCACATATGTATACGAAAGCGTTCAATTTAGCACCAAACCCGTAAAATGAATAACCAAAGTTTTATAAGAATTAATTTGAAAATAAACAAAATATCTTTTGAAACAGACACATGATTTGCCTAACCAGCTTATGAGGATTATCCGAATTTATAAAAAGTGACTCATAACTGAATGATGAAGATGAGTAACATACAGATTACGTGTGAAATTTGATGAATTTCCTACGCTACTTGAAGGAAAACAGTAGCACAGACAGACATCTATCTACGTGATTTTTAGAGAAATTATCTGTTTATTCAAGAATTTTACATGTAGTTGATTTTGATTGTATGCACAGTTCTTCTAATAATTTCTCTGATAACATAAGATTTTGATGAAAATGAGGTAGACATGAATGAGTAATGAAAAGTAAGCCAAACTTTAAAGTTCAAACAAGTCACTCTCTCTCAATCATTGTCTGTCTACTGAGTTTGGTGACAATCTCTCTCTCTCTGTCTCTCTGTCTCTCTCTCTCTCTCTCTCTCTCTCTCTCTCTCTCTCTCTCTCTCTCTCTCTCTATTCCACACACAGACACATTGTCTAATTCAAGAACTTTCTCAACTTTATTTGATATTGATGATGTGAGAGGATAGAACACCCTACCCATTTTCATGAATCAATATGAGGCGAGCAGAAACTATATAACCCGAACTGTAACCTCATAACGCCATTCTTCCGAACTATTACTGAAAAATCCTAATTTTCAACAACAATCATCATGAAATCGACATCTATTCTTTTTGTACTTTTTGCCTCTTTGGCTATTCAAATAGTCTCATCCAGTGAGACAGACGACTCAAATCCTCAGGAAAACCTTGTACGTTTCATATTTTCTATTAAGCATGTTAAGCAATAGCAACAGCAGCAATAACAATGAGCATTATTCAGCATCAAGGTCGCAGATATTCCTCATATGATTGGCAAAGCAAACGCGATTTCTATATCCAGCTTGATGCATCTATGGATCAGCTTCGCGCTGAGCACAACGCTATGCAACAACAAACGGCTAACGACTACCGCAGTGGCAAACTAAGCCAACAGCAATTCAGAGACCAAATGAGCTCAAACCAGCAGACATTCCTTCAGGTACTGCAGCATTTTAATTATTGCTCAACCATATTTATCTATGAATTTCAGAAGAAGCAGAACATACTATCTGGCATTCCGTATTATTAAGAAAAAGAAAAAGAAACGTTTCAAATTTGTTGTTTTATTATATTTTTTTATATTTTAAAATGTTTTAAGACCATTTAATTTAATAAATGCTTAGTTATAATTGAGAAAAAAAGAAAATTAGACAGTTATAGAACATGAGAGAGATAACAAGAAAGAAGAGAGAGATAGAGAAAAAAAGTGTCCGTCTTTGCTATTGCTATCTCTCATGTTTATAATAAAGAGAAAAGAGAGAAAAAAAGAAACACACGAGCAGAAGCTACATTCATGTACTGCATACAAACCTTTAATTTTCCTTTGCATCATTGAATGATGTGATCAAAACCAAAAACTTATATGTAAATGTTTGGGCGGAGGTTACAGATTCTATTTTTCTTTGAAACTGTCAAAGGTGTTCATTGGAATCTAGTTAATCATTTGAGAGCAATGAAGAGAGAGAGCATTGAAGAGAGAGAGAGCACAATTTCAGACTATCGTTAGGCCCAAGCATTTTTTGGAGCCACGCCCATTTTCTCGGGGCATATAAGGCTTCGTTTTTCAGCTTTATTCTTCATTCCTTACAATTTTCATCATGCAACTGTCTCAACTTACCGGAACAAGATCTGTACAATCAGTTCTTCTACACAATCCAGCTAACTATGAACAGCTTAGTCAATTTGTATATTATACATGTTGAATACTTGTAAATGCTTGTTGTGTCTTACAGGATTTGGTGAGAGAAACTGATGGTCTCCTTGAAGCTGCAATTTTTCAATTCAAAGGAATACCTACCGACCAGCATAAGCGTGAGTTTTCGCTTGGTAAGGTTACTGTTGGAAACGATGGTAATGGCAAGAAAGCCGATCTTGCTGCCTTAAAATATGAGGATCAGAACGGAAAAGTGGATGTGAGTTAAACTTTTTTTTAAATGGAAATATGAGTTCCCTCCAGTTTCTTATTGTGGAATTTGGGGCAAAAGCTTTTGCTGTCAATGGTGGATTGGATGCTGAGCTCAAAGCCAACATGAGCATTTTGGATGTTCAATCACACAATGCTCCATCTTACTGTCCAGATGTGGCTATAAAGCTTGGAGTAGGACGTAAGTTAAAGTTGACAAAGGAATTCTTAACCATCTTCTGCTTAGTTAACACTGGCATCAAATGCAATGATGACACACTTGGCGTACAAATATTCGGAACTGGCTTCATGCTAGGAAAAACAACAGGAATCTCACTTTTTGGATCAGGCATAGCCTTCAATTTTGAAAAGTTTTATTCATAAACTCTGTTCTATGCAACATTTTCTAAATAAATTTTATTTTTGATAGTTTATCTTATTTTTCAGGTAGTAGTGTTTTATTCTTGAATGAATTTCTTTTTTACGACCTGATAAGATAGCATTCAAAAGTTGGACTAGGTCCTTAAAAAATGATCTAATTATTCTCTTTGTTATCTATAAACGTCATTTACTTTCACATCGCCTAAGGCAATTCCTAATCACTTTTGAAACTTATGTAGATGAGAAAATTTCTTCTGCAAACGCTACCAAATTTCTAGACGTTTCGGAGGAGCAGCAGCATCCATAAGATGCTCTTCAAAAATTGAACCGACTCTAGGAACGATTCAGTACCATAACCAGAACTAGCTGGAATTAAATTACGTTGGTTAGACTTTAGATCGCCGCCAACGGTACGTCACTCCTTCCGTAGTTGCATCCCATATACTACCATATAAGCGCATATCGGTTGAAGAACTCAAGAATTACTCTCGTCTTGTCGCAATGAAAATGTGGTAGATCAAGTTGTTTCAGTTTTCCGTATCCAAATCAGGTGGAGATATATGCATTTGAACAGATAGAGTTAAAGCTGAATGCCATAGCAACAACTCATGTCTCATGTCCGATATCTCATGCTGCTCTTCAAGCTTGAAAATAACACGTGAAATTTTCAATTATTTTTCTAACATCGATAAACATATGGGTTTAGTCTTATCAAACAAATCGTTGCTCAATTTCTAAGAGCCATATCTAGCTATTCTGAGCACAGAGATAGCTCCTGGAATGGGGGGGAGGGTGCAAGTGGACATTTATTTGATTTGATTCCATTTTCTAGGATTATAGAAACTCTTTTCAAATTCCGGTATGTAAATAATTGAAATGTTTATGTTTTCAACAACTTAACGCCTAATATTGAAGAAGTAGCAGCAGCTATTCTCTAAGTTACTCCAAATGAATACAAGATGTTTCATGTGTTTCAACACTGGATGTGTATCAATCTTTCATGAAACTCATACTTCAAGACACTGTATTAAAGATTTATTCATATTCTATGTCATTAATTGATTTATACTGGTATCATGTGTATGGGTATATGTGTATCTTGTTTCGTTCCTTAATGACTAATTTCATGAATCACTTCCAAAAAAAATATAAAAACGCGATGCAATCTCTAATGTCCGTTAACAACCGAAGTGGGCATGCTACACTTGGCATTATCAGCTGTAGAAATATATATTATAATATATCCGAGATCAATGAATTATAAAACAATAATTGAAGAAAATATACACAATTCTCATTTTTTCTGTCTATGAAATATTATTTCGTTGAAACACTATATCAAAAAACGTTACTTTCGCGGGTTATAACCAATACAAGTTGGGATAAAAAACTTTTTAAAGTTGTTTCTAATGTGTTTCGATAAGTTCTGTAAGTTCAATATGCTGTAAATTGAGTGAATAAGCCAACAAAGCTCTTCTGCATTAGTTGCCACCACATATACCGGTCAATGGTGATCGATAGATAGATCAAGCTGGGGAAAACATCTTTTATAGAATACTAGATGATATAAGCTGTAAGCAGCTGATTTAGTGGTTTTTATTATATTCTATTTCCGGCAATTGTTAGCCCAATTCTAGCTTTAATCTTAAATCTCAAGTCTAAGCCTAAGCCTTAACCTAAGGTTAAGTTTAAGTCTGGGCCTCACATAAAAAAAATGTGATTTCCAGGCAGTTCTCCCAAAACGTTAGACAGTAACCATATGTCATTATTATTATTCACAAGTTGATGATAAGGTTAAGACGGGCCCTTACCTCCATACATTTAGTAGGATGTGGCACGTCCTTATCAAATCTATTTATAATGCATCCAAAACGTGAGGTAGAATGTGCCACGTCGTTTTTGATTTTTGATAACAGCTTATATCATATCAAATTTTGAAGAATCGTTATCGTATATCGTTTTCAATACATAAATTCGCAAAGATATCCGGTCAATCGTGATCGATAGATAGATCAAGCTGGGGAAAACATCTATCTACCATTCCTTGATTTATTCGTTAATCTATCTATCAAACAAAATTGGTCGGAAAATGTGGTGGCAACAACTGCAGAAGAGCCCGAATATTTTATGGCGTTTCTTTTTTTCGTTTCTACACCCTCGGTATACAGATATCCACAAATGTTCCATTTTTCTTCAGAATTTCCCTTCCATGGTCTTTTATGGTACTTCTCCACTTATTTCGAGCAAAAGAAAGATTCATTTGTCGTTAACATCGCTCAAATTCATTAGTCTCAAAGACTATACCTTTCTCTTGCAAGAATTGAAAGGCATCAGCTTCGGTACGAAACCGTTCTTTTGGAGCAAACATTTGGAAGAAAAATGGTTGATAATGTAGATGCAATAACCAATAATGATTCATTTTTTATATCATAATATATTCAAGGTTCATTATATTTATTATAGCTACCCCTCTAGGGGGGGGGGGGACCCTCCCAAACCCTCCTGCTTCAGGAATGGAAGCCGAATGGTAGAAAAGTATGCGCCCAACGGCAAAAAGAGCCGGGCTAAAAACGGGGGGTATAGATACGGAAAAAGAACCCATTTTATAAATACATATAGTATAGTCATATAAAAAGTAAAAAAACTGGTTTATATAGTAAAATAATTAAGTAAGTATATGCATATAGTTAATATAATCAATATTTTTAATATACATACGTGACATTTTTACTTGAATGTTCTTCATACTTTTTCAAATATCAAATGAAGTGTTGATCAACATGATCAGATGGGTAAGATTAATAAAATAGCTTTGGTATCAAACAAACGAACAGCTGACATATACTGGCTATAAAGCCATTCGTCTTCGCCGGCCGATTGTTCAGCTGTTGGATCTCACTCGATACTTGCGAGCTGACAATAACGATGCTTCTTAACTATTTCTACTTTAATTCTACTTTAATTCTACTTTTCTATTGCCACTTAAAGCTTTTTCTCGTCTATACTCGCAATTTTTTCATTCTTTCATAACATTTTAAATTTCAGTAGAGAGATATGAAGCTTCTGATCGCATTATCCATTGTTGGCTTGGCAACAGCTATCGAGCTTTTCGGCCGTGACCAGTCATGTGCTGTGAGTGCTGTTTAATAGAACATTCTTTCAATTTTAAACAAAAAAAAAAACAAAAAAATAGCTAAAGAACTTATTCTAACCTTAACAGGTTCGTGGAAAACTTATCTGTGAAGGTAAGCCTGCCGTTGGAGTCAAAGTTAAGCTTTGGGATGAGGATGATAGTATGTTGAAAGTGGTATTAATCAAGTATATACTGATGCATATTACAGCTGATTCTGATGACTTGTTGGATGAAGGACGAACTGATGCTAATGGAGAATTCCATTTAGCTGGCTGGACCAAGGAGTACACTCCAATTGATCCTAAACTGAACGTCTATCACGATTGCAACGATCTTTTGGTAATTTGCACATGAATATTTAGATCTAAATTCAAGCTTGTTTCAGCCTTGCCAGCGTAAATTTACCATCAAGATTGAGAATAAGTACATCACGAGTGGAAAGGTTGCACGTGCTGTGTATGATGCTGGTGTCATCCAGTTGGCTGGAGTCTATCCAAAGGAAAGCCGTGATTGCATCAACTAAATCAATGCCTCAGCACACGTTTCTCTTCATCAACTCTAAATATCTTATATTTTTCTTAAAATTTCAACTCGAATTATATCGAGTTGATACTCTCTAACGTATTGTCAACTTCTGACTCATTTTTCCATTATTCAAATAAATCATGTAAATATGGTGTGTTCTTTGACGATTCGTCATCAAAACCTGCTAAACGAAGCGATTCCACCAACTTCTTCTTCGTTTTTTTGAGGAAATCGTTGATTCCTCCTCCATCAATTGTCTAATGATGACCGATCTTGCCTCATGTATAAATTCATTGAAATACCAGTTACGAAGTTATTCTGCTCATCAAGTTCGTTCAGAATGCTTGGAAAACTGTAAGAATTTCAGTTTAATACTTTTGAAACAATTGTTCTTAAAATTAATTACCATTTTCATATACTTTTCCTTCAGAATCTTTGTGTCACTCATTGTGGTATGCTCGGCTGGATTCTTCAATTTGTTTCGAAAACAACATGTGGCGGTAGAATATAATATTATTGCATAATATGACTCTTATCTGTCTTCTACCCCCTTGATCTTACCATTTTTGTTCCGTGTAGAAATATCATTAAAGATATAAAATTTTGATAACAAAAAAAAAATTTGTTTTGATTATAAACCGATTTAAAAAAATTTCAGAGAGCCAGGTTGAGGAAGAAGGGGTAGTTGGTTGGAAGAAGACCTACAAGAGCCCATACCAATATTACTAAAATTACTTTAAATTTTTTCATATTTCGAATATTTCAGGCACGTGGACAACTATTTTGTCATGGAATACCTCAAGGAGGAGTACGAGTCAAGTTGTATGATGTTGACACCTGTAAGAATCATTACGTGAATAGCAGACACTTATACATCGAGTATTATAGTTGATCCGGATGATCTACTAGGAGAAACAAGAACTGATTTCAATGGTTACTTCGAAATTATGGGGCATACGAGAGAATTTTCTGACATAGAGCCGCAGTTAAACATTTACCATCATTGCGAAAACAGAAACATTCTACAAGTATGCTTAAACTTGAAATTAAAAACTCTTAAATTTTCGTTTTAGTGTCCACTCAAACTCAAAATCAGAATTCCCTATTACTTTGTTACTGTGAATACGAGACCAACACGAGCATATACGATCGGTGGCCCTGGTATTCTACCCTACGAGCTGGCATACATGCGACAACAAAGTCATTTGGACTGTTTGAATTGAAAACATAATATAACTTTTCAATACAAAAAAAACTGAATATTTTACCTTCAATATAAAATACATTTGTATATATAAAATAAAATAAAATAAAATAAATATGAAACTTACTTGTAAATAAATTTTAAAACAACCGCTCATCTGTAATTTAAAATAAAAAATGAATAAATACACGTTAGTCTTTCACGTGACGTATACTTCTTTACGTGACGTATACACTTTTTTCTATGCTAATGTGAAGATAGAAAATACAATATGTATTGACATCTTGAAATGACTCATTCGATTAATATGATAAAGCATTTTTTTAAAAACCTGATCAGGCATTAAGAAACTATTATAATGTATAGTGTGATATATAGTATATTTGTAAAATTACACGGAGCCTCATCATAATATTTGTGTAAATACCGTAATTTTTTAATATTTATTTATTCAAATATTATAATAAAAATGTTTTTTTTTCTGTTCTTATTCTTAAACTATTTTATATTTTATTTATATATAATATTGATTTAAACCTTATTTCTCTAATTATATGAATTCAGTTACAAGCCTATATTACCTATGTTATTGCGGAATATTCACATGATAGTTTTTACTGTTCAGATTTTTTATGTGAAATTATTTCCAGCCTAGTTTATGTGATTTTATCTTTATTATATGTTTATAATTAATTTCTCATGGAAAAATTATTCCAATCCAACATTCACATCGTTTTTCCTATTGATTTCTTCCCTTTTTTCGGAAAAAAAACCCGAAAGAGTTGTAAGTTGCTAAACTAACTTGTAATGTGAAACTTAATTAGTTGAAGTTACATATTTGAATGTTTAACGACTTTTAGTCATTCTTCAAAGTCGTCCCTATTGAGTATATCGGCAGAATCTAGGAAAACTTTTTTTCTCACGAACGACGACATGTTGTTTCGTGTAAATCCCTAATAACTATTTTCCTCTTTGTTTAGCTTGTGTATTACTACATTGAATGTTGTTTCTAGCCGACAATCTAGGAGATTTTGCTGACCATTTCAAGAATTCGTTATGTGAAATTATGCTTTTCGTTTCTGGCTAGGCTTCTGAGGTATACGTTTTTGAATCACTAAACTTACGAAAAATTCTTGAAAATCTTTCTGTTCTTAATGTCATTGCATCAAGTACTTCTAACAATCCTAATGCAAAGTTCCATCTAATAAGGTATTCGTCTATATTCAGCTGAAAACATTTCATATCTCAAGCTACTTAAGCTTGTTATAAGCATGTGTCGGCTGAAAAGTCACTCAAAGAAGGACAAAGCCAGAGAGAGAAGCCGACACTATATCTGATGCATAGTGAGCCGGCTGCCAGCATCATCTATAATAGGAATATATATCTAAAGAGCTTAATTATATCCTGAATGAAGCTCATCCAATCCAATAATAATTGGACTTCAATGATAGAGGTGACGATATTTTTATATGCACTCTTTCTCTTTCTCTCTCTTTTTTCTCTCTCTCTCTCTCTCTCTCTCTCTCTCTCTCTCTCTCTCTCTCTCTCTCTCTTCTTTCTCTATATGCATGTTTCTACTCAACTCTCATATCGTTCTTCCAGTTCACGAAGGAGCTAATGAGAAATATTATTGACACATTATGTTCGTCCTCGGTGCATAGACTCTTGCGTTGACACAATATGCTCAGCTTCACTTGGCCTTCGACCTCTCCTGTTTCTTCTTCCATTGCTGCTTCTTTAACTTCTCAAATATGCTTAACAATTTGAATTTAATCAAATAATTAAGGATTTTCTATAATTTTATGATAAGTTGGTTCAATCAGAAACTGAAATACATGAGAATCTTCGCATTTGATCATGTTATGATCGTCAGTAAGTTTGAGGTGAAGAATGCAAGTGTTGAGAGATGATGTTCTCTCAATCTAGAATACCTAATTGCCTTGAAAATCCGAAAAATGAATGAATGAGGTATGAATGCTTCTCCAGTTGCTTGTCTGACAGCTTTCATTCTATTGTCTACACATCTCTCATTCACAAATTGCTCAAATACACATATATCTTCAACTGTTTCAGCGTTTGTCGTCTTGTCTTAAGAGCCTAAACGTTCTGAAACCGTATGCAAGAGAGATCGGCTGAAATAGATACGGGAGACAGGAGAGACAGGAGAGAGAGAGAGAAACAACAAAACGAGGGATGGTGTTAGATCTACTTCACACTGTGCTCATGTCATAGGACAAGATCCAATCCGGACTGGATATGATGAGGACAGAAGAAGCCGGCAGTTATGATTCCCCTCTGCTTAACACAAGTATTGTGGAAGAGCAGCTCGAAAGAGAAAGATATCTTGTCTATTCTAACCTGATTTTACAATCTTTTCTCTAACATCCTTGTAATATGCTCTTCGAACAAATTGAGAAGAAGCTCAAGCATAACCAGAAGACGTATACCTTGTAGACAACAACGCCGTCATTCCGACACATCATATGGCTGGCAATTGCACATCTTCAGATTTTCAGATATTTCGTTCTTTTGCTATTATATTTCCTTTAAGAACTAAAGAAAAGATTAGTTTTGTGTCGACTTGCCGTGTATGGATTTAAGGTCTTAACATATCATTTCGTAATGTTCATCATTTTGACTTGTCGTTCAAAATAGAAGCTTCGACTTCTCTTGCTTCTCCTGCTGCTGCTGCTGCTTCTCCTCCTTCACTGCACTACAATTCAGCTCTTTCTCGTCTCCTCTAATCCAGCCAAATATATTATTTAGTAAATATATATATAGAGAGAGAAGAAATAATTTTTTTTTCTCACCATATACCCATCTCTCGTATACTTTTTCATCTTTAATTCCATATATCACGCATCGTTTCATATACTTTTCTATTCACAGTCACACTAGTTTACTGATGTGATTTGTAACGGTTTTATGCTTTACCGACTTCTGTCTCTTGTTGATTTGCTGTTAAATATGTGCTGGAATTAGATGAAAGAGTGTAAATAAGCTGAGAAGATGAGTAAATAGCTGACCTAATCAGGCCATATATGGCAGCAACAGTAGCTGGACCTCAGCCAACCCCCGTGTATGTATGTGTGTGTGTGTGTGTGTGTTATCTCATCCACTCCTGCTTAGCTTGCTCTTTTCTCACATCTTGATCTATCTTATTCTACTCAATTATGTTAATATAACAAGAATTTAAGTTAAAGTGTACCTTTTTTACATAATTTTCACTATTTATTTGGTCATTTAAATTCATTGACAGCTGCTCTTGTTGTGTTATTGCTGCTGCTGCTGCTGCTGATGCTTGTTGAATTGAAACATTGCCAAGGACAGATGTGACTGTGTGTGTTTGTGTTTGTGTGTATGTGTATGTGTGGACTCAGCAGTACCCGTACATGGTCATCTTTACCGATCAAACGAGTCAGTCAGCTAAGTTTTCGGGCTACAAAACCACTTCTCCTTGATCTTCTTCATCCTTCATCTTGCAACCTCATTCTCATCATCGTCTTCGTCTACTGTCTTTCTCTTTCATATGTTTTATCCTTTTGCCGCCTTTTGTTCTACGTTTTTCATGTAATTTCTCAATACAATAATGGTTTTGTGCATAATAGAACATCCATCCTATTCAGCTAGCTGCGAGACCTTCTATTCAGATTCTTTGATGGCTAAACGGTCTTTCCATCAAAAACAATACAAATTGGCGCATCTAACGTGCCAGTTGAATTTGCAGATTGACTTCTGAGGTACAAAACGTCAATCTCTACAACGTATTTGTACATACTATTGTCTGATAATGCTCTAAACAACTACAAAACTTGCTTTGCTAGCTTTTCTCTATAATCTTGCTTATTCTCTTTGAATTTGCTTCACTTGACATCCTAAACTGTTGCCATTACTCAATCATAGTCAGTTAACTTGATGCCGACATAGAATCCGTCTTCTTATCGTCAGGAGATCATCGGTCGGAATCCTTAATTCCGGGATTTCAACAAAGATTCCCATCTCTTTCTCTCTCTCTCTCATCATATACTGACTACTCGATTGATTTTCATCGTCTTTCTTCTGTTATTGGTAGACCCCCTCCCTCCTTCTTCTCTCTCTCTCTTAGCTATTGCTTATAAGACAGATGGTCCAGTGTTGCGTTATCAACGAAGGCGACAGACTCACACACACATACATAGTACCAGACGAAATTGCTCTTTTATATTTCATAAAATTGATCTTAATTAACTAATTATACCAGACTATTTGAGTTAACTATACGTATAAACAGCATACACACACTGTCTCTCTCTGTCTCTCTCTCTCTCTCTCTCTCTCCCTATCCCTCTAGATGTGCAATAACTCAATATCAATTAGATTAATTATCTCTGACCGTTCATCAACGTTTTTTCTGGCCACTTAAGACATACTTGATGTTATGTTGTTGCTATTATGCTGTACTTCATCTATATTTGCTTACAAATATTCTTCAAACTTAGAAATATAAATATTATTCTATCTATCTATGCTTATATCTATCTATTATACCTCATTAGCATATTAAACTTTTTCTCACTATCTCTGTATAAGCATAAGAAGCATTTATGAACATTCTCTCATTACATATAAACCTTATATAAACTTGTTCTCATGACCATAGGTTATGAACTTTGCTTAATGACCTACGAATATTACCACCTAAGCATGTTAACCTACTCATATTCTCATCATGTTTAACAACTTTCTCTCTCTCTCTTTTCTTGCCGCATCACATTTGGAAGGATTTTTTGCCTTTTTTCGGCCAAAAACTTTCGAATTGAATTTCAAATTCAACATGCAGTTTTTCTCTTTGGCACACACGCTTGTGTGAACATGTTGAATGAAGGAAAAAAAGGTTTTTTGGAAATTTGTTGATTGATGAAATCAATTGAGAGATGAATCATTTAACTGCGAAACAATCATCGTCTGTCTACTGAGTTTGGTGACAATCTCTCTCTCTCTCTCTCAAAGTAGTATCGTTGTGTCGGTTTTTGCAGCATCTTTTGTCCAGACATTGACTACAAAAAGGAAAAATGATTTGAAAAAAACTAAACGTTTAAAGAAGGAAAAGTGAGCATTGATGTGATGAGTACAATTCGTTACTTCATCTTGCATTGTGTGTAGTAAAATCCCTTGCAAAGTAAGCTTAAGTAATGTGTGAGTTTCGGGAGGATTTTGGATGAGTAGCCTTCATCTCGCTTTCTTCTCAACTATCTGTCGGCACTCTCTAGCCAGCCGATCCCATGCCCATTTGTAGCCATACGATGCTCATCCCATCCCGTTTTTCTCAAGTTTCAACTAACCTCAAGCTAATTATAAGCTTTCATTAGTTTTTTTTCTCTGATTCTATTTGCTGAATCAGCTCACCAGTTCCAGTTTCCGGTCGTGTCTAATACTGCTAATCTGCACGACGACAACCGATAAACGTCGTCTGTTTCCGTGTAGCAAACAGCTTCATTGGGTGATCCTCGTTATCGACCACACCTGGCATCATTTCCTCTTTTTATTTTTTTTTTCTAAAAACATTATTATTTGAATTTAGCTAAGTATATTGAGATTATTAGTGAATTACAAGCACATGCACATATCCCTGTAGCCTTAGCTTCTTCAATGTCTGCCCCTTTCTCATATCGTCAATCTGTTTCCAAGCCTATGTTCATGGAACAAGAAAACATGGTGGGAATTCCACGTGAACTCCCAACAACTTCAGGCTTCACAACTGGAAATAGTGCCCACAGTTCCGTTCTCATTCAGGTTTATTCTCATGTAACTATCTCACCAGCCTGAGTTCATTATTATATTCGTAAATACCTATATAAGGAGGCTCAAGTGACTCACTTATCATCAGTCAGTCGTTTCAGACAGACAAGATACATCCAAATACAGTTCATCATGAACGTCGTCTACTTCTTATTCCTCACATTCGTTATCGTCTCTGCCGACAACGTCTTCTGGATCTCTACTGAACTTCAACGTGTTAGTTGGGAAGATCGTTGCCAAAACTTCTGTTCCAAGCCAGCCTTCCAGGTGTGTTTTATTTTCTCAGATGATCAAGCCGGTTCTTACCGAGTTGCCTATCTTTATTTCTTTCAAAAAAACTTTATTTACCCACTCATTTCTTCTTTTTTCAGATTGAGGAACTTCTTCTTCCTAACATGGATACCATCAGTCATCGCTGGAAGGCTGACATTCAGAATACTTTCCATCGTACTGTCTCCAGATGGCAGTCCGGAAATTCTGATGATCTTGCTATGTCATTTTCCATTTTTGGAATTGATTCCCTCACTTCTGCTCCACGCCGTTGCGGAGAAACCGAAGCTATTCGTGTTTTCCCAACCAAGCAAGTAGCAATGATTCGTCCTCGTCGTCATGAAGGATCTATTGCTCAGCAATTGAGCGACTCAAACAAGCGTCTCGTTGAGGTAAGAACTCTTCCTTTTAATGAACCATATCTAAATATGTTTTTCTTTCAGCTTCGCGGAAACTGTTTCAATGCCACTTTACTTGTCGAGAAGCATCTTGAGAAATGTCCCGATTGTCCTGATACGGATAAGCTTCAACAACTCGAAGAACAATCATCTCTCTTCGCTGGATTCTTGGCCAAGATGGAAGAGCGAGAACGTCTTCTCCTCATTGCTATTGCCGTCTGCGGATTGTTGGCTGTTCTCTCACTCGCTAGCCTTGTCATCCTTCTCGTCAAGAACCGTAGCTGTACTGCTAAGTCGTGCTCTTCGAGCTCATCGACTTCCGGACCATCTCCATACTACTATCCTCAATACATTCCTGAGGATTTACCTAAGATCAATTCCCCAGCTCGTTATGATATTCCATGGCGTAGCTCTCCCTTCTTGACCATCAGTAATGCTTCCACAACTCGTCGTGCTGACACTGTAACCACTGAATATGAAGAAATAAGCCCAAACACAAGCATTGGAACCAACGATTCTGGACTTATCGTCTAGATTGTGCAATCGAATAGCTTGCCTATTGAGGCCCTCAAGTCTTTCCTCTTTCGATCTTCATTTCATTTTTCTTTTTTTTCTGGAAATTTCTTCATATTTGGTGTAAATATGTGTTGTTGTCATCTCACAAATTGTCGTGTTTTCAACTACGGGTTACTTTGAATGTTTTATTGTACATATACCTTAACACAGATTTTTATATTTGTATATATTCATTAAATTGATAATTCATATTCATCATTTGCCATAATAAAAAATATTAATTTTCATAGAACTTCATAAGAAATATTCCGTAAAAACAGACATTTGAAAGAATTCTTATATGTTGGATAGCTATCACACACATCTTCATATCACATTGGAAGGGGGAGGGAGGAAAAATGGAGGGAGGGAAGGAGAAAAGAGGGAAAGAAATATTTGAACAACTTGTTCTTCTGCTTCTTCTTCTGCTTCCTCATAGTCGTCAATTTCACACAAAAATACTTCATGGAAGAGAGCAGCACACGTTGTTGACAAATATTTGACTAAATCTGCACAAAATAATCGTCTAGTATAGGCCCGTATATGGAATCTGATGAGCTTAGATGAGGTCAGTTAGATACTGACGGAATGTGCACGAATTCATCTATCTCGTCTGGTATCCAATACAGAAATGCTATCCAGTAAACAACATTAAACAGGATATATAAGGTTGGAAAAATTATTTTTGATACGTTATCGATACGATTAACAACCTGCAAATAATAGTTTGTTACCATAATCACATGATTAGAGTTAGTGTGGATATACCTTTGCAGGATCTCTCATTTTAAGTTTTTGCCTGGCTCGTGCAGCTTTAACAGCCATTCGATAGAACACTGTAATGTTTGTATAATATGGAGAATATTGATATGCTGATGATCTTACTAGAGCTTTGTTGTGTATTTGATTTTGATAATAATCTCCGATACCATGGACGATTATCTTCAGGCAGTGTCAATGTTTCAACCTTAACAGCATGAAAGTGAACGGCTTTTAAAGGATGAAGAACTGAAGAGCTATACCTGCAATGTGTCTCGTCTTGCTCCCATTAAACCTGCAGTAAACATTCTCATCTTTTCCATCTATAATTTAAAGAATTTCATAAGCAATAAAATATGGTCTGTAAGCTTGTCTTACAGCTGTATTTGAATCCAGTCCCTTGAGATCATGTACTTGCTTCCTTATATAGACTATATGAGCATAATTAATTACAGCATATTCAACCATAGCCGCAAATGCGAATCCGAAGCATGCCCTTAATTAAATGAAACGTGAAGAGAATTCACATATGTTCAAGAACAAGTTGCACTTATGTTGAAATGTTCTAATAAAGTATAAATATATATATGATCTTACAGAATATAAATATCTAATGCTGTTGAATGAGATACTTTCGGCAAGTCAGTACGTAGACCGAAGCCAAGTGTAGACATGGACAACACCGTCATGATACCTGATGCACATATGTAAGAAGACGATAATGCTTGTTGCAATCACATACCTAATGCTACACGTGCTGGAGAAGCTTCTTTGTTTATCCAAAAGCTGACCCATGACATGACCACAAGCAGCGTACATGGAGTATAAATTTGTAAAACATAATAACCTTGTTGACGTTGTAACTTGAAATAAACTTTCAACACGGATGCATCTGAAGATGGTGATTTTACATCTTTTTTTTTTTCAAAATTCAATTAGGCAAACCTTTGTTCGGATATCGATAATCTGATATATTATGCTCGGATTTATAAAGACCAATAACTTTATATTGCGAAAGCATGTTACCCATCTTGGCATCAAGTTCGACATCTTTCCAATTATAAATTATGTCATTCGTAAAATATCCCAAAGATCCTATTTCAATTGGACAAGCCTAATAAGACAGAAATTGCTTTTTGAACAGCCGAAACGACAATATGTACCTGACTGTCCATTGGAAATTTGCGAAGATACATATGACATCTAGTACGAATTGTTAATCTTTAAATCAATCAATAAAGGTTAAAACAATACAAAACCAAAGCTTATACCTTTGTGATACATGTACTTGTCCATCTGATCTAACTCGAAAAAGAATATTTGGAACAGTTAATGTGTGCAGATATGATTGTCGGCCATTCCTAACATATGTATCCGGAACCTAAAGTACATTTATATACAATCAATCGATTATTATTACAAATTCTCAAATCTTACCCATATATCTTTGAGCATTTTGCTGGCTAGCGGAATTTCAGCTTTACTAGGATTTATAGGAGTAAACGCTAAACGACGATCTAACCATTTCTGTCGAAAATAACAATCCAAAGAGAATTCCTGCAAATATTTCTAATAAACAGATTAAAAATTAAAAACGACGTGAAGTTGGACACGTATGCAACCGCTCATCATGAGCCTATTTGGCGAAAAAGTAAAATGATTCAGGATTGACGTGAAACACGTGAAACGACAGCAATTACTCTCTAATATGCAAATTTTTGTTTATGTTTATCATCGCCTCAGGCATATTTGTGTTTCATAATCTTTGATAAATAATATTTCAACTCAATGAAAGAATAATTTGAAAAGAAATTCTTCATTATATTTCCACTAGTATTTCCCGCAATATGAAATGACAGTCATAGTTTTATAACAAGCTCAGAAACATATAGATATATATATATTCAGTTTATGAATACATCGTAGTTTATTTCGAAATGTGACTTTCGTTTCATCAACTCAAATATTTAAGGGTTTAAAAGCTATTATATCACTAAGATCATATAAAACATCGTTATTTTCAGCTAATCAAACGTATTCTATATGGCTTTGTATGCATTCAAAATTCAGAATAAATGGAATATAAAGCATTTCGGGTCATTCTTTGAGTCATTGCTACAATTCATCTATTCTATCTCTACATTTTCCTCAATTCTTTCCATAACTTATAAACATCTTCCATATAAGATCACAAGAATACAAGAGAGAGAGAGAGAGAGAGAGAGCGCGAGGGAGAGGGAGAGAGGGAGGGAGGTTCAAACTGCTGTATAAGACAAGTTGATAAACAATTTCTAAAAAGGCGATGTTGCTCTTTATGCACAGCTATGTCCGCGTGTCAAGTAGTGGCATTTAGTCATTCATAGCAGCAGTTTCTTGATTGTTTCTTGCCTGTTTTTCCTAGTCAAAACATACATCTAAACAGACAAGAAAGGAAAAGAAAACATTCTGCTCTTTCCTTTTTGATCCTGATCATGTGTTGCAACACCATGTTAAGCAATAACTCTGTCAGCTCATCATCTTCAGCTTCATCCTACTCTCTGTCTTCACTGTTCCACCTTTCACTCACACATCCTCATCATCATCATAAACCCTCTTTACGCTTTGATTAATATATTCAAGATGATGATTATTCTAATACAACATGACGTTGTGAGATGATTATGATCACGATCTCAACATGAAACATCTGCGTTGATGTTGATTGTCATCTCAAAAAACATATTTTCTTTGAATAATTCAATGTTAAGACTTATATGGATTAGTAGACAAACAATATGTAAACAACTATATATCTATGGCTTACCATATTCTGCTCCGAAATCGGTCCCATACTTCTCACACTAATATCTACTTCAACCCGTAACGGTGAGCCATCTGAAACAGAGCCAAACATATATGTGAATGAAGCTGAATCAAAAGCAATTTGCCTGGATTTTGAGGACGAAAATTCTTGTCCTGGTTGAGTAATATGGTATCTAGTAACTTAGTTGTATATCGTATTAATGTTGTGTTATATGTTGATCTTTAAAAAAGAAAAGAAAATGTCATATGGATTGTGAGCAGGACGTAGCATTCAGCTCTGGTGAGAGCAGCTCTCGTCACAGTGCTTGATGATTAGCGCCAACATACCTGTGATTTCTAAATGCTGCTATAGTAAGGTTTTGAGATTGAACAGCAGTTGAAAGAGATAAAATCAGAACGAATAGCATCCGATTGAATCTGAAAGCAATTGGTACATGATTACGAGGTTAATTAGCTCAAGCAAGAAGAACTGCCTAGAACAGATACAAGACACAAAAAGAAAAAGGAAAAGCAAGTATACTTAAAATGAAAAACTTCTTGTGCTTCAACAGGCTTTAAGGTTGCGAATTTAGAGCTATCTAAGACAATCGTCTAACAAGATTGGCTTTCTATCTCTCTTTAATGCCCTGAGGGCATGATTGAGTACGACTTCATTGGCCATTTAAATACATTTTCGACGTCGTCAACTCAACATACACAGATCTTGTGTTGTGAAGAAGGAGAGCAGAGTTTTGTTGAATGTTTCGTTTATCGTCACAGGTTTCAACGGATAAACAATCGAAAACAATTGCAACTATCGAAACCATGATATCTACACAACGTCATTCAGTGGCTTCTGGAAGACGGATTCCACCACTCTTTCCCTTTATCTTGTGTAGAAGGATATGTGCTTGAGAGATATATATCACAGGACATAACCTCACATGAAATTGGGTATTGTATCAGATGAGAACACAGAAGATCAAGCTGGTTGACCAACAACCAAAAAGAAAACGAAAGCTAGTGAAAGTAAATTAGAGAGAATAAAAAGTAATGGCAGCACATCTGAAAACAATAAACTGAAAAATGCAATTCAGTATTCGGACTTTCATTTCGAGAATTCAAAACTATTTTTGCTTCAAATCCTTTTCAAGTACAGCAGCAGCATATAAGCTATGAGCAAAAAGCATACACGATGATGCCTAATAACACAGAAGAAATGTTATCTGACTTATGAATCAGAAGTGAAATTGGCTTAATAAGCTTAAAACTTGGAATATATGCAGCAAATCACATAGTTTTTGTGGTTTTTTTCTCAATTAGATATCATGAAAATTGAGGAAAAGATATGAAAAACGACTTTATAGTATGCTGAGCCCATTAGATGCATATTGAGCCATTCTATGCTTGTTCATGCTTTATGAACATTCTTCTTGTAAGAGCATGTTCAGACCACACAGACAAAAAGTCCCAAAGCGACTTTCTGCCTGTCATTGCTACGCGAGAGAGTCATTCTGATCGTGGTGGTAACGAAGAGAGAGAGAGAGAAAGAGAGAGAGAGAGAGAAAGAGAGAGAGGGGGTGGTGATAGTAGAATATCATTAATGAGACATACAACATATACACAGGTTAGAAACAATATATAACTAGAGTTTCTTGTGAAAGATCTTTGAATAGACAATGACTTCACTTTGAAATGTTCTCTCAATCCTCTCTCCCCTCTCTCTCTTTCTCTCTCGCAATCTCTCTTTCCTACTTGGAATGCTCAGATCATCTATCTTACTATTCGAAGACACAGAAAAATGTATTCAATGAATACTGTTTGAAATAAATATTAAGCTTATATGTATATACATAGATACATTCACATTGAACATGTTTTTCTTAAAAATTTAAGTAAAAAGATCGTTTATCAACCACTCAGTGCAAATCTTTGAAGTCAAAAAAAGTGGAAGAAGAAGAAGAAGAAGACAAGAAGGAACAAGCTAAAACAGATAGAAGAAGCAGACGAAGAAGAAGAAGAAGAAGAAAAAGGGAGAAAGTACTGGATGAAAAAGAAAAATAAATGAGTTGAAACAGGGCTTATGGATGTGTGACACCACATACACATATATACAAGATACATATGTATTCAGTTTTGAGCTTTGTCTCCGAACTCTTCATTCTATTTTGAGCTTCAAGCTTCGGTTTGTTCCTTCTCTGAAATCTGGCTCGATTACACTTTTGACTTTCTATCATACCATGAGTCATTATACTGTTATCGTATACAGAATGTTGAACATGATGAATCAGAAAAGATATTGCATCATGATCTCTTCCACAGCTTGAATCCTTCTCCCTCTCTCTCTCTCTCTCTCTCTCTCTCTCTCTCCCTCTCTCTCTCTCTTTGTTCATGTTTCTTCTTCCCTTTCTCTTCCATTTCAGGTAATATGTACATATACATGTCAGAGTTAACACTCATCTGAATCCATTGTGTCGATGTATGAGATGTACACGGAGATCATCCATTGGGATTAAGCTACATGTTATATGAGATAAGTATTGAATTGAGAAATGCAATGCAACCGATACTTGTTGATGAAGTTAACACACAACACCACATTTTCACGTCTCAAGTCTCACGTGTGAGTGTCATTCGATTTTCGAAAAAAAAAAAACATAATTAGCATATGGAAAGTGGAAAAAAATATTTGGGAAATAAGAAAAATACTTTTTTTTTGTTTTTTATATCAAATTATTTCTTCATATTGTATGGAATATGCCCTATTCTTGTTAAATAATGAACCATAGATGATAGGCTTTTTCTATTCTCTTAGTTTGATATTCACATCTGGGTATTTCCCTCTTTCTCTCTCTCTCTCTACTGTATGAGCTGCCAGATTCACATGTCTTATCTATCTTGCCATTCAATCTATGAACCATCACTCTCGATATTCTAGATTTTAATTGAACAGCAAAAAGGAAGAAGAATAAAGTGATGTGCCATGCACCTTATGTATATGAAAGAACATCAGATACAGAAGCATGTCGATCTCTCTCTTTCTCTCTCTCTCTCTCTCTCTCTCTCTCTCTCTCTCTCTCTCCAACTCTTTCTATTAGTTCTCAATCTGTTTCTGTTCCGAGTCTCTTGATTGATATAACGTAAGTTACGAGAATACAAAAAGACAGCAAACTCGAAAGACCGGAAATAGAATTTAACATCCAGCCTAGCCAGCCAAAGTTCGGTTGAAACATGTTGAGATCACGGATTTATAGACATCTGAGTCTGGCGTCTGTATTGATTCGAACAAAAATAATTGATTTGAAGAGTGTGAGTGTTGATGAAACATGTCTGCACGGCTCATAGCACCGAGCTCATAGCACCGAACTCATAGCACGGAACTCCGGAAGAATTCCGAAACACCAAGTTCACAGCACAGAGACATGAGATAGGAGCCGTAGAACAGTAAAAGAATGATCTTTAGAGATAAGAAATACTTTCCATTTCACTGAATATGATAAGATATTAAGAAACATACTGGCTGCTGACATACATACTCTCACACCTAACGATGTTAGGGATTTTGCTGAGAAAAAACAGGAAAAAATCTTAAAATACTTTGATAATTGAATGAAACATGATGATAATTGGCTAAGTTGAAGAGCAAAACTTGAAAGAAAAGGTTGGAACATAGAGTTCGTCAAAGAGAGAGAGAAGAGAGAAAGAGAGTAAGAGACTGTGATGAATTGAATTCATGTAAGAGAAGATGAATACAGCTTCAAAATATTGGAAGAGATACATTCTGGATAAGGAACACATGAATGAATTGAATGAGAATACGTTTAAGGGATGGTAGAAGAGGAGAAAGGAGAGGGGGATGGTGTTACGAAGAGGAGGATGACTGACGTACAGAGTGACATAGTATTCACAGCAGAGCAGATGATTCTAGAGATGTTTGAAAAGAAAGCTTTGAGATTAGGAAGTGAATAGGCTGCTTTAGGAGATAATGCGTAACTGGGAATAAACGATAGGAAAATAGAGAAAACGAGGATGAAGTGAAGGGTATCCAATAGACTGAGCCGAAGATGAAGTTGTTGTGTTCTTGCTGGCTAATTTTCATATATGATATTCGGAACTTGAGTAAAGACAGGCTGAAAATCAACGAGTAAGCTGAAGAAAAATGAAAATTTAAAACTGAAAGAGCAAATCCTTGGCGACCCCATTTGAACCGCTAAAATGGCCGGAGAGCATGAGCCGAGCTTGTCCCTAAGGAGCGTCAAAGTGGTGAAACACAAAAAATGAAAGAGGTTGACGTGTAAGAGCCAATTATCACCTCTTATCCAAGAGCAAGCTACAGATGATCTTGTGAAACCTGACTGAAACAAGAAAGGTCAGGGGTTCAAGCATTGACGTGCTAAGAATGCAGAAGAGATGTGGTGGGCGATGTTGGAGAGAAGGTGCATATAGCCGTAATGAGAGAGAGAGAGAGAGACAGAGAGAGAGAGAGAGAGAGGGCAAAGGCAGAGGACAAAGAAATTTGTTTTGAAATGTTGATCAACAGAACCGTTTGTCTTCTATTCAGAGCACAATGAAATACGTCTTCGAAAATTTGGAAATTCAATTATAGAACATATTATAGAGAACATATAAGTGCGATTAGAGCACATCAAATAACATCAACTATTCCTGATTATTGAAATAAATTACTAAAATTCTATTGCAAGATAAGAAGGAGGGATGGAACATTGAAACTGAGAGAAAATATCAGAGGGAGAGAGAGAGAGAGAGAGAGAGAGAAAGTCAGAGAGAGAGAGAGAGAGAGAGATCATGCACCTTGTTCAACATGGCTTATAACATCATTTAAGAGAGGATATTCAATGAGTTCGAGATAAGTCCGTGAACGACACAACGACAGAAGGACAGGATGGAATGGAATTTCCTTCAGTTGATCTCTTACTGCAATCAGCCGAAAGAATGATCCGATTGAAGAGAGTCAAAAGATGCTCTATGTGGATGTCTCGATTAGAAGGTCGACATCTCTGTATGTTACCGGAAACATTGAGCTACATCGACGATGCGAACATGATTGGAAACTTGATCATGTTAGAAAGTTGAGATGTAACAAGGAATATGTGGAATTGCTACGGAAAATTGTCCAGCATGGAAATAAGGGGGGGGGGGGAGGATGGGTGATTCATATGAAAATCACATGATGATAAAGAAATATGAAAGATTTTTGAAGAATTTCCATTTAAGGATATTCTGCGGATTTCGGCCCGAAAAGCTGTTCGAATGAACTAATGTTTACTTCCGTTGATCAAGTGCTGAAGAGCAGACAGCGCAGCGTCGCAAAATTATGACCTCGATTGGAAGATGCACAGTAGATGATGTGTACGGGCAGACGAGAAAAAAACATTCACGGATTTCGTTCAATAAAGTTTAAACTGGACGAAAGGCCGTCAGTCAGTTGGATGTCTTCTTCATCTTCACACCGGAGCATCAAAATTCTTCTGTTGAGCTTATGCCACGCCCAGGTTCTCATTAAAGCTCCGCCCCCCCCCCCTACGTATGCTGATCGTCATCATCCTGTTGGAGAATACAAGTCCAGGAGATGAGCTGGTGCATAGATGAAATGCAGAAAGAAAGAAGGAGAGAGGGAGAGAGAGAGAGAGAAAAAAAAGAAAAGAGAAGGGGAGGGTGTAAGGAGTAGAAGAAAAGCCAGCCCCGCCCCTTCGTCTTGCCATTGACTCTTCAGCGAGTTGTCCAGACATATATCCAATATATGCCCTCCTATGCTATTCGAAAAGCATCGTTTTCCATTTTTTATCCGCACATATGATCAGTTTGCATGTTACTTTCATTATTTCTGTTCATTCTTACTCTCAAGCCATTTAAGCTTTAAGCTCAGTTCATTGCATAACTACAAAGCTTCAAGACATTGCTGTTCCTTTTTCAATTTTGCTGTTAAGCCTATGCTTCTAACTGCTTTTTCAAATATGATTAACGACAACTTATTGTCCTCAATATCACTTAAATCCTAATTTGGAGAAACATTTTAGCTTCCTTCCAACCTTGTTTGTTCTAACTTATCCCGAAAAACAAAAAAGCAAATCTAAAAACTAATAAACTACATGAAGCTTCATCTAACCTCCAAAACAGTTGCATTACCTTGTGATTATTTGTCTGTGTTTTCTCCGAATGTCTCTTCTTTATTTTCTTTTTTCTTCTTCCTTTTCAATATATACTTTCCAAATTTCAGGAATGCGACGTCGTGCAAACGGCGGCTTGGGGCAATCATTCTTCTGGTTATCAATTACTGGTCTTTTATTTTCAATCACATTTATACGAGGGTAAATACTGTTTTTTCTATATATTTTAATCCAAAAATTAGTTTGTCAATCAATGTTTGATGTCAAAATAAACGAAAATGAAGAGATTAGCTATGATGGTTTGAAACAAATGAATTTCCATGTGAATCTAAGCCATGAAAAAGAAAGAACAAACCATAATACATGCAGCTTCATCCTCAAAGAACAATTTTCTTTTTCATTTACGTGTTTTTGCGTGAGCTTATAATCATTATGTGTGTATTGTATGGTTACATTTGAACTCCTGCTCTCTTACACACATGCACATAAACTTCGTAGGAAATTGAATAGAATCAGATGGTTTTTGTTATGAAACAACAACAACATCAATAACATTGTTTGTTGTGAATAAAGAACTTGAAATAGTACTTGAATATAATATTATTTTCAATTTATTCAGATCAACAGCCGACCGTATTGAACGATCAACTGACAGACAGCCGGATGTTGATAGTCTAGCTAATGACACATCACTTGGATCAGAGAATACGTATTCAAATGCTAGTGCTCTACTTGGACAACTGCTAGCTGATTACGATATTCGACTGAGACCAGGATTCGGAGGTATGTGATTTGTGCAAAAGCTTCAACATAATACCATCTCACCTGATTGTACTTACATGACATGAACGACACACAAAGGTCAGTTGAATAAACTTGATGATGATGACCCGAAAGAAGCTTTTATTCGCTTCCATAACGATTGCCTCATTCAGTTACCCTCTATGCTTGAAAACTGCAAATGAGGGAGCACAAGACGACGAAAAGCGTCGTTGTCTAGTATCCAATTTCGTTGGCTCTTATAGAATTTGCTAGTGTCTTGATTGTTTTGCAATGGACTCTTTACAAGATACTTTAAGCTATTCCGATGGTTAAACTATTTATTATCCATGTGTTAGAGATTACAAATATAACTGAGAAGCATATATGTAGCCTCGAAAAGTCCGTTGAAAACAGCTCAGGACGTCAGCGAGCTAGCATCATCTCATCGTGTTTGCCAATTTGCCAAAGCGCATCATTCCATAGAAAAACTAGATGAAATCAACCAGAAACAATAACATGAATATCAAGAAAGCCGCCAAAAAAAGAAGAAATCCAGAATCCAAATGAAGAGAAAACTGTTGTTAAAGCAATGTGCTCATTGAACTTTCTGTGACGATATGCTTCGTCTTCTGAACTGAGTCGTGCTTGTCATTGGCATCGTTTTCTTTTTGCTTTCATTGTTTCTGTTTTCAGTACAATTACATAGAAGACATAAGCAATCTCGCCTCAACCTCCCCCCCCCCTTGCTTTTCTCTCTCTCTCTCTCTCTCTCTCTCTCTCTCGCTCTCTCTCTCTCTCTCTCTCTCTCTCTCGCTCTCTCTCTCTCTCTCTCTCTCTCTCTCTCTCTCTTTCTGTTTTAACTCGAATCAAATAAAACATCTTCGATAGAGAAATGAGGAAGAAGCTTATCTGCTGTCTTGGCATTGTCAACGGACCACCCTTCATGGATCATGAATGACCTTTTTCTTTCTCTACTGGTGGCTGGCTACTTTTCTAAGCTAGACAAGCTTATTCACAATGCTTGTCTGGTTATAATGGCATTCTGGGAGGCCGTCGATCTTTTCGGTTGTTCAGAGACGATGTCTATCCGTTTTTCAATTATCCCTCCGAGAATTTTATGAGGACTGAAGTTCGTGTTGAGATAGCATTTCTTGTTCTTGTTCATCTAAACTCCTGTACTCATTTCAGTTACTAACCTCATATCCTTTAACGTGCATATATTAATCAGCGAAATATAAGTTCAAAAGAACAAAAAAAAAGAAAAACACTTCCTGGTAGATAATTCCGTACTTGAACAAGTTGGGAGAGAGAGAGAGAGGGGGGGAGAGAACTAAAAGACTTTTGCATGTTTCTTACAACAGCAACATTGATAAACAACTTATATAACTTGCTTTTGCTTTTAGTATGTATAGCAATGTATAATTAACTTAATTAACATAACATTTTACCATTTAATGGTATGATTAGGGTAGTTCAAATGAACCAATAAGGAACTACTATTAGTCCTTTAATCAACCCTGTACTACTAATCATCATTAGCACTTACCGCTTCTTGATTTTGAATAACATCTCACGTAAACCAATAAGGAACGGTCATTTTCACGTGAAGTTACACGTCAGCCAATAAACGAATACCAACTCATTAAATCAAATTTATGCTATGAATCGAATGTTAAATATGTGGATTACGTGACTAAAACTTATTTTAAGCATAAAGCTATTGATGACAATGCTTTATCACCCACGCAAATCGAAAAATAAGGAAATAATTCATAAAAGGGAAGACGAAAAAGAAGAAAAAGAAGAAAAATTGTAGTTTAACGAAATAATTAATACATGAAGAAGCTTTATATCATAATTACTTTGCTATCGTATCAACCATTCATTGTATTTTGTGCTCAAAATTTAAATATTCTTAATACATTTTCAAGATCTAACAGCTAAGGTATGCATATAAAATAGTTTTTAAAGCTAAAACTTGAAAAATATGTTCTTCCTACTTGTTAGTTATTTGGTTTTAGCTACCCCCCTTTGTTCAGTGATTGCAAAGCTTGATAACGAACTTTGAACTGTGAATCATCAAACAATGCTTAACCCGCATGCTTGGGAAAGGTTACGTCAGTAGTTTATATGCTTGAGGATACATTGCTTATAGCTGAATATTTGAATTCTTCATTCGCATGATTTCTATTCTTCATCAAATCGTGTTGAACGCAAACATTGCCGTCGGCTATCATTCTTTCAATTATTTTGGTTGAAAACTATAGTCACTTGGGTGCCAGTCAACATCTGATTCGCTCTTGCATCATGCCCTCCGCCTTTCTTCGCTGTTGCCAACTTCGAAGTATATAGTTCTTATTTAGAAAATGTTATAAATTTATTGTTGAAAAGAATGACAACTGCGTAGACTGAAGCTCATAAATAGTCAGAACATAACTAATATGCTTGAATCTCATCGTGTGATATGAGATGCTCGTACAGTTGCTTGATTTGTATCAGCATGACATGACGTCAGATACTGATATGCACAAGAAACAAGAGTTTTATGCATATTCGCAGGTTATTCCAACATAACAAACATCCTCTCTTCATCATAACAACAACGAATAGAAATTCAGAATCAGAACTTATTCAGGCCACAATGCCAATCGATGAGCTATTCCCACTTAGGGTAGCTTAGAGCACCAGAAGCCTGTTGAGGGTGTATAGACCGACGAGCTTCAATCAGTCCCATGAGACCGACTCGACTCCTATATAGATGAGATGTCATCACCAGACCTTAGCATTCTTAGCCTCCTGAAAAAGAAAAGAACACTTGCTATCTATTCTCGTAGCATATATCTCGAAAAGCTTCCGGCTTTTAGTTCAGTAGTTCAGAACTTTCAAAGCTACAGTGCCGTTGATAGCATATAGCACAAGCATGGCCAGCGAAATCATTCTCAAGATTCTATAAGCTGTTTTTACCTGAATTACTTAGAAGTATATTCAAAGTACATCTGAAACAACATGTCATACTTGTGCCAGTCACAAGAATCTTAAGGCGGATTTTTTTGACAAATAAACTCAGACCAAATACTTCAAGTGTCCGGTTAAATTACCGGAAATGTGAAAGAGTATCATCATTGAACAAGCCACATGACTACGTGAAGATTCATTTTCATTTAAAGCAGAAAAATCAAATTACATACAAAGATGTAGCATTTTGGAAGCTAAAGACAAAACAATTTCAGGGGATGCTTTGCTACTGACGATGGACATCATCATTGCTTCGTTTGATGCGATTTCCGAAGTGGACATGGCAAGTGCCAAAAGAAACAGACGAAACCTTCGATACAATGTCATAGCTTGCTTTCAGGATTATACGATTACCATGTATCTGCATCAGTATTGGACAGATGAACGTCTTTCGTGGAGCTCGACGATTCCAATTGATGAGATGACGCTGTCCGGCGAATTTAGCCAGTAAGTTGACGACATCGACGACGATGTAAATGTAAAAAACACATACACACACACATACACACAAAAACATCTAGACAGAGCTGAATTTATAACAGAAAATAGCAACACAAACAGGCTCTGTAACGTTTTTTTAAGAAACATCTGTTTCGAAACTGATCTTTATAGACACATCTGGGTTCCGGATACCTTCCTGGCCAACGATAAACATTCCTTCATTCACGAAGTAACAGAAAGAAATAAGATGTTACGAATCAGTGGCGATGGAAAAGTTGCTTATGGAATGAGGTAATATGATTGAGTCTGAAGAGAGAGAGAGAGAGAGGGAGAGAGAGAGAGAGAGAGAGAGAGAGAGAGAGAGAGAGAGAGAGAGAGAAAGAACGCACTGTCTCCGATTGTATTGACATATATGCTTCAGGTTGACATCCACGTTGAGTTGTTCAATGAATTTACGTAATTTTCCTCTTGATTCTCAGAATTGTACTGTTGAGATTGAATCATGTAAGACTGATCACATCATGTTCTCATGTAAAGTCATTGCCGTATTACAGATGGCTATACAACGTCTGAAGTATTGATGAAATGGAATCATCCATTAGCTGTGCATGGTGTTGAGCAGGCGGACGTCCCTCAATTCACTATCACCGGATATCAGACAGAGGATAGCATTGTCAGTACCGCAACAGGCAAGTTGTCAAGCATTCATATACACAATTTCAAGTATAACTCACCAAGAGCGTTAAAGTAATTTCAAGCATTTCAGGATCCTATCAACGATTATCTCTTGTTTTCCAGCTACAGAGATCTGTAGGCTACTTCATATTCCAGACGTATTTGCCTTGCGTCCTCATAGTAATGCTATCATGGGTTTCCTTCTGGATTAATCATGAGGCTACAAGTGCACGTGTTGCATTAGGTTAGTGAATAACAAAATAGATTTGTACCGTATACGTATGAGATGATTGCAGGAATTACCACAGTGCTAACGATGACAACCATCTCTACAGGAGTTCGACAGTCTCTACCTCGTATCAGTTATGTGAAGAGTATTGATATCTACTTGGTAATGCTTTCCCCCACCTCCACCATTTCAAATCAAATACTCATCGTCTCTCTAGGTTATGTGTTTCGTTTTTGTATTTGCTGCACTTCTGGAATATGCAGCCGTGAATTATTCATATTGGGGACGAAAATCACAACGTTGCAATGAAGAAGGGTAATCTCTCTCTCTCTCTCTCTCTCTCTCTCTCTCTCTCTCTCCCTCTCTCTCTCTCTCTCTCTCCCTCTCCCTCTCTCTTTCTCTCACACACTCACTTACTCTCCATTAGCTATGAACGGGAAGTAAAGCTTAACTTTCAGATGGCCCGTCAACGGACACAACGCAGATGATCGTGAGGGTCGTGTAAACGTTAAGAATTGGGGAGTTCCAAGCAGTTTTATTGATGTAATACTGAATACTTGTCTTCTACTAACTATAAACCATATATTCAGGAATTACAGCAAACTGGAGTAGATCCGCGAGCACAAGACTTGGAACAAGCAAATTCAGTCCGGCAACGAATCAGATCATCAAGTCCTATACCGTCTCTCAGACCTACTGCTCAAAGCCAGGTATATATCATTGTAATTAACAATATCACCTGAATATTTGAGATTGATGATTCACCAGAATATCCCCGATATGCTGCTCAATCTTCACAAGTATCTCGACCTCGAACTAGCGTTGTTGTCCGGTAGGATATTCATAAAACTTAATTATGAAGATATTTTCAGAACCAAGCGACGATTCGCAAAAGCAAAGAAGCGTACGGCAACAGTAAAAGCTTCAATTCATAGAATTGGTAGACGTGCTCGAAAAGCCATACCAAAGCTTCGGGTGCGGGATGTGAATGTCATAGATAAATACTCACGAAGCGTCTTTCCATTGTGCTTCATTGTCTTTAAGTAAGTTTTTCAAAAATTCTCGTCCACACACACTCTCATTCATTCTTTTTTTTCAGTATTTTCTATTGGGGATACTACTCCATGATGCAATCATAGGCTATTAAATTTCTTCAACTTTCTTTACACGCTTCTGCACTGATGACATCAAATACAGAAGTATGAATCAACTAAAACTAAATCTCTACACGGCTTAAGAATTGAGACAAAACTTCTTTTAAAAGATATATTTGGGAAAAAAAACTGTTATAGAATGTATTTATAGCGGAAATTTCTTAGATTGATTAAGGAATGCTGCTTTACGAATCTTTAATTTGTACATAAAAACGTTTTAAAATCTTTAATAGACAAATAAACTAATTTTCTATATTAATGCATATATATGTCAACAAAAATATGAATAAATATTACACGATATATACAACCGTTCATCTCAAAACTTAATTTTCAAATAAATTCCCTATACTTTACACGTCGCTGATTACGTACAGTACACGCGCAACTTACGTGACCGTAATTGCATGACCTAATTACGGTAACTTCTATTAGATAGGCTACAGTATTTGAAAGGAAACTTTCGTTCCATTTCAATGATATGTGATTTCCTTTTGCTAATTATCATTGTTACAAGCATAGCAATGACAAGTAGTATTATCTGATGATTCCAGCTTAACTCATTTACTGAGCCGAATATGTATAAGAAATTTTGCCAACAGCCCACGTCCGCTGGGCAATGAAAACGGCCTCGTTTCGATTCAAATCTGCAATTTCAATATAAATGCAATTCAAAAACTCCATTATGACCTGCTAAGTGGGAGTGTTGATTTAAGAGGTAGAAAGGAATATTTTTTCTCCACTACAACGAAAGATGATTTGATTGATGACCATACTAATCTGAATTCTGATGCTGTTTAAGTGATTCCAAGGAGTAAATATACTTATTAATAGCGCCGTTGATCGATCCTCTATTAAATGTGAAAATATATTCAGATTTAAGAGGCAGATAGCATTCAGTTGAGTTGGAGACGAGATCAAAGGGTACATCAGCTCTGAAACAACTTATGAGAATTTCGTTTTGAAGTTGTTGCGAAGCTTACTCAAGAAAAGGAACTTCACATTTTCCGCAATTGCAAAGCGAAATAGATCCCTCATTCTTCCACCAACTCAATAATTGCTGACGTAAATCAGAGCAATTCTATGAAAATGAATAATAGACTTCTGTACTTTTTCAACAAAGCAATTACCTTCATACTAATATCCAATATGCAGAAGCTTGAACTGTTTATTCCATATGTCAATTCCATAGTTCCACTCTCACATTTTCCTGCGCTATCTGAAAGAATAAAAAACGTTTTGTTCGTTTAAATGAAAAATGAAGTGTATGACCAGCTTTAATTGAGCGTATATGTCCTTGAAGCTCAACAATATCATTTGTGGAATAGCACTCTATATCGTCGTCGTCGTCGTCACCCTTCATTGTTACATTTCGAACAGTTTGTAGAATGTTCTCGCCAATCTATCATGTAAATTTCTATTGAATATAAATTTCTCATTTTGAAAAATAGTCTAAATGAAAGAAGACCTACATATTCATCTTCTAAAGTCAGAAAAGTGCTTGTCTTTCTCAGCTCAATGACCGATACCACGTTCATGCATATGTTATTCGTTACAATTCTGGAAAAAAAAAGCTTCCTCATGACTCAGCACAAAGTTGTAACTGACGGTTTGGCACATAAAATTTCTTTTCCATTTTTAAAACACTGTGTTTCATTAGATAATGAGGTCCAATGTTCATAAGAGAATTGTGTGTTAGGGGCACAATTCGTTGGAGTAATAGTTGTAGAACATTCATTAATTCTACCATGAAAAGGATCACATGTCCACGGGATTTGACTGAATATTCAGATCAGACCATTGATTAGAGGCATGTCTATACCTGGCAATACCTTCACGAAAGATTATTTTCTTTTCGTCATTCGTATCAACAACATAAGAGAGAAAGCTGTCATTTGTAAAATCTTGATATGCAGATTCTATATAATTCGGATATCCAGCTACAACTCCAAATAAAACCTTTCTAAACTGTCACATTTAAACATTTTATGAAAGATTGTCAACATACCTTACAGATTGAGGAATATCCCATTTAAAATAGTACGCAAGAAATAATAATTCAAAAATATAAACAATTATCTGCGGTTTCATTGACGAAGAAGGTGCATTCGTAGCGTTGTGTACGCATTCGACTGCTGACTGCGTAACCATAGCAACGCCGCCTGTCAGTTAGCGCACGGCGACAATATTCTGGGTCATGCTGTCTTGTAACGATAATATATATGATCATTTCTTGTATCGAAACACATATAATGTTTGAAAATGAATGCAATCGTTCTGTGCAGTCTTCAGAAGGCTACGAGATGCAACCAAAGTCGTCCGTTATACGTATAGCAATATGATGTTTGTAAATCTCGTGTTACTCTATGCATATATCTAATATAATTTATGCTACAAAAGTCTGTAAGACATAAATTCAAAATATAACATAGGGGGAAAACTTTTAAAGCTAAAGAAAATATACCAGTAGGTAGCGGAAATGAAAATAGTACAGAAAGATTAGGGCGCCTGGCTAGGTATGTTTTGGAGAGAATTGCAAAATATAAATTTGAAAGATATGATCTAAAAAAAGAATAACACACAGAATAAAAATTTTCACAAATAGCTCACATTATCGGAATGATGAGAAATGATAGAAAAAGAAATGTAAACTCTATTGTAATTGTCCTTTTATTACAATGGTGGCTCTTTGACGGGAATTTTTCGAGTTGCAACCAGATCAATTTTAGAAGATGATGGATCTGAACAGATGAATAGAATAGCATTGCTTAAACACAGCATATAAACAACATTACCTTTTTTGATTATTAGCTCAACTTCACCAGAATGTTCTGTCTCGATGCCGTCCATGAATCCAGCAATTTTTACGAAATACCTTAAAGAAATATTAGAAATATGAATGAACATCTATTTATCTTACATCGATTCGAAATCTATTTTACCATATGGTACATTGACAGTATTATTCGAACGATTTATATCAAAAAATTGAACTTTTTCTTCGTTTTCACTACCCACTTTACGTATATAGACAACCAAATCCTAGATAAAGTAGTATTCGTTAATATATTGAAAATGATTTATATGATTTGGAACCTTAAAATTATGTTCCAAAGGGAAATGAACGGTTAAAGTTCCATTATTCCAGATAGCTGTAATATTTGTGGATGTGGCTACAAATGTTGAAAATGGATATGGCTGAATGAGAAGATCTACTTGAGCATGAAGATGAGTAAAAATACCTCAGACATAGGGCCCTCAGCAACAGAGTTTGAAGCGGAGATGACAAGATTGTACTTCAAGCCTTCTTCCAAACGCTCTATTACATGCTCCGTAAGAGTTCCGTTAATCTTAAAATAAGAAATGACATATACAATTCAAAAATCATAGTTAGTAGTACTTCGAAAATCTCTGCATCTTCTAATCGATCTTCATTTTTCATCAAATGGATTTTGTACATCTAAATAATAAATTAGAAAAATGATTGAATACGAGTATGAACAAGGTTACTTCGATATTCCCTAATGGATACTTAGGAGGATTCCAAGCGATTCTTACCCTTCTAGGCTCTTGCTCAGCAGACAAAATCTTGGGAGCATCAAAAGGCCCTTCAACACAACAGAATAAAATGATTATTCAAAGAAAGCTAACCTCCATTCGGTGTATTTACAGTAATTGATTCACTCTTTCCTCCCTCTCCCCATTCATTAACAGCAGCAATTCGCAAGTCAAGCTGAACATTGAGAGGAATTTCGTTCTAGAAATAAATTATCAGGAATAAATTATAAGTATCATGAAATCTAGACAAACCTTAGCCCACAGAACGGGAGGACCAGGAACAACAGCATCAGATTGAGACAAATACAAATGATAACTCTGAATTAAGATCAAAACTAATCATATACATTGCAGAAATGTACATACCACATTGCCATTAGGATGTTTGCAATGATCCCAATCAATGAAAAGACGGCCTTCTTCAGTAAATTGCCAACGAATGTTGGTAGGAGCATCTCCAGGTTCTGAATAACAAATTTGATACATAATTATGGTAATCCTTTAATACTTCTAATAATGACTGTAGTGTTTGCTTCAATTGTTTCAAACTTGTTAACTGCACGACAATGAACAGTTCGATTACTGACAGTAGATAGCTCGAAGACACCAGAAAACTAAAAACATGAAGCATTAGAAATTAGAATTATCTTTCATAGTGTATTACTTCGTCACCATCCACTTCGATCCCTTCTTCACTAATCTGTATTTCTTGCCAATCATCCCAGAAATAATAGAGTTGAGGAGGTGGAGATCCCTAAAGATTTCACTGAATAAATGAGATTAAGAAAACAAGCTCACAGTTCCAAAACATTTCATTTGAACAGCTTCATTTGGTTCAGCAACATTTGGTATTTCAAGATCAACCGTACCTAATGATATAGTCAAAGGCAAATCTATAACAAATTAAATCAATAATTCATAAACAAAACTAAAGGAAGTTACATTTCTCATCAGAAATACACTGAAATGGTTCTGAAATTATTCCGGCTCCGTTGACAGAAACGGCTTGTAGCCGTATCAAGTGATTAACTGATGGCATGACAACAGGTAAATCAAAGCATGTCTCATTGCCATCCACTTCATTCTTTCTCCATTCACTCAACTCCTCAGAGGCATGCAGAGAGTCATATATGAGATATTTCTTAAATAATATCAAGAACTCAATTGAAATGTATGGAAACGGCTTACAGTAATTAAGCCATTTGGAAGCTTAGGTGGTACCCAACTGATATTCAAATGATTTTTAAATGGTAAAATAGTAACATTATACGGGGAACTTCCAGGACCTAAATGGGTTTAATAACTAACTCAACCAAAAGTTATAGAATCGTTAAACCTTGAATATGAATATCGACACTTTTACTGGCATTACCCTCAGCATTGACAGCAAGGCATTCAAGCCGACCTCTTTCGGTTAAAGTATTTCTTGTTAATTGAGAACTGCAATCGCTAATTGATCAATATGTTGATTAATAGAACAAACTCACGTTGTTGTTTTCTCAGTAGAATTCTGTTGAAGGGACCATCCGTTAACACCATGCTTGATTTCGTATTCTTCGTTCCATTTCCAATAGACAATTGGAGCAGGTGTACCTTCAGCTTTGCAATGAACAACTAACTTTTCAGCTAAATTTGGCTCTGCAATGATTGTTTCTCCTTCAAGTATTTCAGCTTTTGTCTTCAGTTCTGAAAGCAAATTTAAATAATTTTGATCGCTTGTATCTCACATACTTCCACGTCCCGTCCTTACGTATATGGGCTTAGAAGCTTGAACAAGTCTCGAAGGATTATCCAATTGAACTGTTATTCTAATCCAATACATCTTATTCGGAAGTAGATGATGACCATCCAAAGAAAGCGACACCTGAAAATGCATATTTTGATCATTTGAAACCACTTCTTCTTACCGTCATTGTTACATCATCCACAGTCTTAGAATCAACTGTAATAGTTTGCCATTTTCCAGGAACAATTTGTTCACTTTCTAACATTTCAACCTTATAGTTCTAAACAGGAAATCGTGAAAAAGGAAGCTGATTACAAATATAAACCTGAATGGCAGTAGTATGATCATCGGGATCTCGAACAGCAGGAAAAGTGATATGCAAAGTATTATCTTCTTCAACGGTTGCCACAACATCAGTAGGAATAGGTAAAGCTGAAAGTGATGAAATAAACATTAATCAAACTCAATAAGCTCATACATGACAAGGCGGTTTCAAACTCGATCGTTTGGCTGACTGGCCCTTCAGCTACATCATTTCTGGCAGCAACACGAACACGATAAAACGTTTTTGGTTTCAATCCCAAATGATAATCCATTTTCAATCTTTAAAGAATAATATGCACTTAAACGTTATATAATGCTAACCTATTAGAATCTGACGGAACTTCAACTGTTTGCCATTCCTTATAATCATCATTAGATTGACCCAAATCACGCGTGAAATATATAGAGAAAGCCTGCGCACAACATTAAACTATGTTTTTTATAATTCGATGATTCAGTACCTGAACAGGTGTGGTGCAATTGGGAGGCGACCAGCTTAGCACAGCTGTATTAGCTTCATCTATATCAACTCTGACTTCACTAGGCGTTGCTTCAGGTCCTGCAAAATATAAAATGACAAAGTAGAACTTGCTTAAAGTGCATACCGCCATTTGGTGTAACGAAAGAGACTGGCGCGGACAACGGTCCTCTTCCAGCTTTATTAAATGCTCGTACTCGAATTTGATACATTGTAGAAGGTTTCAATTCTTCACTAGCAATTGACAATCTATCATCATAACGTTGACACAAATATTTCTACTACTTTGAGAACAAACCTCTTAATAGGTAGACCAGCACGATTAGAAGCTTCAAACATCACAGGCTCTTCAACGTTTTCAACGGTAGAATCAATAAGAAAAACTTCATAATGCTAAAGCATGCTAAGTGAAAAAAATGAAAAACTATGAAAGCTAACTAATATCGGTTGATTTGGATATAGAGGCTCTTCCCAAACAACTACAATATCCTTTGAATCAATTGACAAAATTTGTAAATTACGAGGAGGATCGCCTGGCTCTACAGAAATAATAAAATAAAACAATTTTGAAATAATAAACCTACTGTCAACTATAAAATGCACTGATGATGAATTAACGCCTGCTGAATTTTTGGCTCGACAGTGTAGATGTTTGGAAGAAATTAGTGAAACGTCAATAGTTGCCATAACTTGATCGGAAATGATACCATACTGTAAGGGATACCAAACATCATCCTGAATTCAAAAACATAGAAAATAAATTCAGAAGAGAGACATACTTCAATTACAGATGGATCATCGTGATCAGAAAGAGCGAATTGCAGAGTAGGCCGAGGGATTCCTTTCGCCAAACAAGAAACGGTTATCTGAAACAGAAATCGATAAATAAAACAGTAGAGATGATAGAAAATAACATTTTGGCCTGGCTCCAGCTCATGAGGGCTTTCGGTTGATAATGACACAGCAATGGGAATGGCTGAAATGAAATATGCTCCCTATGGTTTGCTTCGTGAATCTTACTATCGCTTTCTATAGCAACTACATCGGATATTATACCAGGCCCTAAATCAGAAGCTGCTTGAACACGAACATAGAAGACATCACTTCCTTCGGAAAAAATTCTACGAAGCCCATTAATAATATCTAGAGTTCGAGAAACTTACTTGACTTTCCTCTCAGTTCCATCTAAATCTATTTTATGCCAATCAGAAAGCGGCTCATCTTTATTTAATGAATGATAAACAACATATTTCTGAAATTAATTTTAAATATCAAAATATGTATTTGTAATTACCTTAATATCCCCATTGGGATGTGAAGGTGGCTGCCAGCTAACAGTATAAGAGCCTTTATCAACTGAGAGCACAATGGATGACGGAGGACTACCAGGACCGCGAATACGAATTTCAACCTGTTTCTCTACCGAACCCGCAGAATTGCTCGCAACACATGTCAAATGATCAGATCTCGTTCTGCAAAATTGGAACTCAATCAGTATAGCTGTGATAGCTTATTCAAGAGAATATTTGGGAGAATTCAACAATTCAAAAGCTAACCTAGATTTGGCTATAATGACTGAAGTGGTTTTCAAACCATGAACGACCGATGTCACTGTGTAAAATGAATGATCAAGATGCAATGATTCACCTAAAACATTGAAATTGCACTAGACGAAAGATTAGTAAAAGAAACCATTAATAGTCCACTGTATTGTTCCTGGAGTAGGATGAGACTTTGATACGCATGTCGCCTTTGCTGATGTTGTTATATCAGGATCTAATTCTAACACCGGATGAGGATTCAATTCAATTGTGGGTAATTCCGCTAAATAACGTGAGTCAAAGTACTGTTTTCGATATTGCTATTCATACCACTATCTTCTGTACTGAAATGAATTTCTCTGGATGGGTTGCCTTGAACAGCTTCCCCAGTAGCATACAATCTTGCAGCATATGTTCTATTACTTGATAATCCTGCAAAAAATTATCATTTGTTACGAAAGCCGCTACTCTATTTGATACCCTCAAGAAGGAAACGGCTGCTATTATCAGAAATAAACTGAACTTCTTTCCATTCACTTTCATCAGTAACCCGATATTGCAATGTATAATTCTTAAAATAAATTATATTGAGGCGGAAGTAGAATATCGCACTAACCGTTATTAATGGCACATCTTCAGCTGGAACAAATTGAATAATTACACTACTATTAATCAAAACATTGGAGGATTTGATGACAGGAGCTTTATAAGCTGCAAAACAAAAATTACAATATACCCAAGAAACTCTACAAATAAAACCGGCTGATTTCGTATTGAGTTGAACAATATCCGAAGGTAAGCCTTCTACTTCGTTTACAAAAACCGTTGCAATTAGGCGATATAGAGTATTTGCACGAATGCCATACTCAATTTCTGAAGTTGAATTATTTTATTTGAATTATTTTGTTTATTGAAAGCTATACTTCGTATCCTGAAATCCAAGTTGGGATTTGAATCTAAAACTTCAATTTGCTTCCAACCGCGTTTATAATCCGCCACTGATAATGAAATGTTGTCAGTGAAATATATACTATACCCCTAAACAACTTCTTCAATGAAATAAACAATAATTGTGAAAACACTAACGGTAATTCTTCCTTGCGCTTCATTTTCTTCAAATCCTACAAGTTTTAATTCCACATGAATTGTCAATGAGCTGTCTACAGAAGCATTCAGTATAACCTGTGATTTATCTGGAAAAAAACTTATTATAGTTAATTCATAATAATAAATGTTCATGAACAGCCGAATGATCAACCATCAAATTAGAAAATGAGTCTTACACGTGAACCTCCCACGTGAATTTCGCACGTGGCCGTTGCACGTGAGTGATTATTATTACCGATATCGATTGACTAGTAAACAACATGAGTAAGTAAGCACTTAAAGTGTTATAACTATTTTCCGTTTTCAAATGTCGTTGTTGCACTGTTTTATATTATTATATATTGTGAGAGAAAGAGAAGTCTTTGTGTCGAAATGTATAAAGCAACATTACGAAGTTGCAAAAGTTTAGAAAAATGCTTTTGAGATGACAGTAGCTTGCTAAGACCAAAATATAAGAAGAATTTGGTGTAGACAACTGACGGATATTTGAAGTTATTTCGCAAGTGCTTTTGCTTTTTTGTTTCCAAATGACCTTTTTTTCACATTTCTGATAATTTTAGTAACACAATCTTATCTTGATGATCTAATTTTAAAATAAAATTGTTTTAATATACTTAATTTATAATTATTTGGTAATTATGTAAGTAGAATGTTTTCAACAAATTGAAATTGAAATTGAAAATAAGAATGAGAATGAGAATGCAAATTTCATTTGACCTACCAGTATGAGCGTGTATAACACATAGATAAGCTATCCGAAGCAGTAGAAATAGGAGAATGCGAGAAGACATTCTGGAAATGTTATACATAGTGAGCATGATGGCTTGAAGTTAAGAAAACGAAGATAATATGAAAACTGTGAAGAGGAATGCTGGTTAAGTTGCTTTACACAGAGTTCAACTTTTTGGAAGCTCAAACGATTACATGTCATCTTGACAGGAAAAGACAAAAAGGAGGGAGAGATAGAGAGGTAAAAAATAAGAAAGAGAATTGGATAGAGGTTAAAGGGGACAAAAAGTGTATAAACGAAGTGACAAAGCTCATTGAACGATGAAATCAGACTTTCGTTCTGGCTCTGTCTTAGTTGCTTCATCGTATTCGTCCAGGCAACCTCTCACATTCTATCCTCTTCGCTTCGTCCCTCCCTCCCTTCTCTATTCACTTTATCTTCTTCCAAGCATATGTTTGTGGCTCAGGTGACCAAATGAGTTATTACCCTTCCAAACTATCACCTCCCCTCCTCCACAGCGTTTTCTGCTCTCTTTTTAACGGAATATCAATATATCTATCTATTTCTTGGCTCCAAGTACTGAACTGATTTCTAGAAATCCTTTGCAACCAATTGATCATCACATAAAAGGAATGACAAAACTACTTCTCCTCTTTTACATAAGTTGTGACATTGCGAGAAACCACTTTCCTATTTCAAACAGTAAACAAAAGTTGAACATTAACGATCAAAGTTCATCTGAATGTCATCATAACCACAAAATTTGTAAAATGTTCACGGAAAATAACATACAATATAGATCTCATGACTTGCTAAAGCGCAATAAAAATTATTTCAAGAACAACTTGAATTAAACATGTTTCAAAGACCTTTTTTCATTTTATTTTAAAACGTATTTATTGGCATTTCGAATAACTTTGAAAAAAAAAGAACTTAAACGAATAGACATAGACATAGAGCATACAACTTGATAACCAAAATGAAATGTTAAATGTTGAAATTGTAGAGCAATGGCTATTGCTCGTTTACACGGATGTATGAAATGCCTGTCATTATCTTGACAACCGAAGACGAGCTCAGCTGATTTACAGCTGTTTTCCTTACTCACGTCGTGTAGTCAGCTGGGAATATGTGAAACGAAACAGCGAAAATCTGACGTCAGATGATAAATATTCGTAGGGCAGATGATCACGAAGACGATAAAGCAAACTCTTGATAAATTTTGATAGCTTCCAGCAGTAATGCTGTAAAACCCATGTGCTCATTTACTGTGTGTGTTGTGTTATTGCTTGCTAAACGTATTCAAAGCTTATATTTCATTCAAACTTCAGACGTTCTTTGATATTTGAGTGAAAAAAAGTTCTCGTATTCTATTAGATACATGCAAGGAGCAGAAGAAATGTGAGTTCAGTTGTGTTGGGTGTGAAGATGTGCGCATGCATGAGAATAAGTACATGTTTCGTTAGTTAATGATATTATATATTATAAACTATTATATATGTATAGAAATATATATCATATAATTATTATAATCTTAACTAAAGAATGATGTTCTGTGAATATGTGTATATATATGTGTGTGAGGAAGTGCGTGTGTGTGTGTGTGTGTATGTGTGTGTGTGTTTCTCATCTCATATGTGGCTACTGTTTGCTACGACGTAACAGTAACATTGCTAATCTTCGAAAATCATTCATCGGAGCCTAAACGTTCAAAAAAATATTTAATAATATATACTAACATTTTAATGTAGAATTAGTTTTCGGCTTCGTTTTACCTTGTTCAGCTTTTCCATAAGACCACGAGGAGGTTTCATGGCTGGTGGTCCAATTTTCTTAGCACGTTGAGAAATTCGTGTCCTTTTGCTGGGCACAACAGGTGGTACAGGTCCACTAAAAATCATTTTGTTATACATCGGATCAGTCAAACCAAAGTGTCATGCTCTTTCTGTTTTCTTACTGTGATTTTCTCTTGCTAGGCTTTGATGGCAAGTGATGAACAGAGGATAATGGTTTTCGATGAATTATCGTTGTTTTTCGAGGTCTAGAGGCTGATCGAACTATAATATGACCTGCAATAATAATTAATTAATAAGAAGAGTAAAGAACATAGTGGAATGCCAGTTCGTTGTGTGGTTACATGATTCGAAATGACATTAATACCGTCAGGTGTATTGCGATTAATTTAAGATTATGCTAATTTATTGTTTTGTTTTATTATGCAAATTATGTGAAGAACATACTGCTTTTGTTTGTTGTTGAATGTCCGTGAAGTAACTGTGGATGAGATCTTTAATTGATTAAAATCACAATTAAATATTTAAAACGAAAGCTATATACTTGGATTTAGACGAGCGATGCTGCCTTAACGTATCCGATAAGGAAACTGTGACACAAATGAACAGCATAATAAGCGTATGCAGCCTCATGTTTCTGTAAATATAATTCAATTAATCTACAAGAAATAGCATAACAACAAGAGATTTCAAAGTAAAAATACTATTTGATGTACATGTAGAGGAAAAATGGTTAACGAGTCATCATATAAGTGGCATGTAGTAACGTTTAAATACATCAGCCGTTAACACATCTGACGAAAGGGCGGACGAAGTTCATGCGGTGGAAAAAAAATAGTTATTTTCCTATATTGAAAGGTTTAACAAATAACAAATACAGCGAATGTTTTGACAAATTTAACTACTTCTTGACCTCATCATGACCGAATGATGTCTAGACAATTATCAGTGATTTATGTTGTATATTATTAGAATGAGACATACTATTTAGATGCACAGAAGGGAAGTATTGACCTTGTTAAATTAGCTAAAATCGACAATTCGGAAGAAAAAATTATTCAGAATAGTGGGGGCACAACAAACAAATGGAATGAATCAGAAAATATTGTAAATTAAAAACTTGCATATACAAACATACAAAATGAAAATGGGTTTACGAGCCTTTTTGAGTTAAAAAAAATAGAAAAAAGCAATAGACCTTGACTAAAAAACTCAAAAGGATAAGCCTATTGATGAGGTTAATTAAAAGATCATAGAAAGTAGAATGACAAGCAAAAGAACGTGAAGGCACTACGGGATATCATGATAATGAGTAGAACAAGAAGTATATACCGATTTGATGTAAGAACAAGTTATAGTTTGAAGATGACCGCGGCTGACAATCATATCTTTTGACAATCAGTAGTAAAAGTGAAAAAGCGGGTTTGAAACTTTAACTTGCAACTTATAATCCACTTAATCATTAAATGAGAGCTAAAGCAATAAATTATTAGTTTTCGGAATTGAAAGAGAAAAGAGAACATGTCGCGCAGTTTCTTTTAGAATCACAGTTTACTACGAGATATACCGATTTGATGCATGCCATGCATATCCTCATTCAGTTATGAGTTGCAAATTATTTTAAATATATAGAATACCTTATAAGTACAGGAAATCAACGTGTTGCTTGGCTTAACGATGAAAGCTAAGCTGCTGCAAAAACTGAGGGAATGAGGCACGAATGAACTAACCGCCAGATGCGCTTTAATAAATATGACGCCTAGCCACTTATAAGCTAGTATAACATTGATCACACCAAGCTTTTCACACGAAAGACAGGATATTTTGTTTTATCGTTCAGATAAGGGGCTAAAAAGCCGGGATTCAGATCTGATTATGAAGATATAACCAATTGGATCTTACTATCAGCGTCATCATCACATGCGAGTATGAAATCAATCTGTTCTTGTTTTACAAGTTTCATGTAATTGTTCTGCAACTCTTGAACCATTTAGGGTCATTGGGTCGGTCGACTTGTTCGAACACGCCGTCAAATGAAACAGTAGAAGCCTCATCCTCATGTAGAGTACTCAGTACATCAGCTACAACTAAATTATGAGTGTTTCTAAGCCTTATTCATAAGATATGAAAATTGGCAATATTATAAACGTGAAATCAATGAAAATCATATAGATATAGTACAAAAATACTGAAACTTTATTGATAAACTTTTTTTCAAATACACTAGATAAATATATTAAAACTTTCCAAGTTCTCCCTATATTGCACATAATGATCACAGTGAAGAGACAGAGCAGAGAAAAACAAAATGCTAGGCGAATGCAAAAATAAGGGAGAATTTTAAGAGCAAAAGCTCAAACAGGGATATATGAAGATGAATGTATGCATGCGCTTATCCAAAGAAACTTATCATTTTCTGGCAGTTTCGTAGTTCTCTACGAACCAATCTACACTCTCCTTGATAGCTTGGTCAAATTGCGTGAATTTGAAATCCGGCAAGTACTTGCGAAGTTTGGAATTTGATGCTGTTTTCTTGTATTGACCATCAGCTTTTGTAGTATCATATATTACTTCACCCTTCAAAATAGAAAATACATAAATTCGTAGATGAAGATGGCTGACAACACATAGTAGAGTAGCCTCATATTTACCTTGAAGTCAATAGCCTTTACGACGGCATTGACGGCATCAGCAATAGAAACTTCTTCCTCTTCACCGACCGACAAAATTATTGGGTCAACTTCCTTCAAAAAAAATGTATAAATTCATAAAACTTCCACTCAAAATATTTCAATTAACGGTTACGAGCAGCATAGCAAGTTGCTGTCCTTCGCATTTACCTCATAGTGACGGATGACCCAGACAAACAGTCTAGCTAGATCCAGAGAATAAATAAACTGACGAAGAGGTCTTCCAGTTCCGAAAACCTGAAACATGTGTTCAAACAACAGTATGCACTCTTTAAAGATACCTGAAGAGGTTTTCCTTCTTTTTTAGCAACGAAAGCTTTGTGAATCAAAGCTGGAAGTACATGTCCTGCTTGTAAGTTATAGTTATCGTGTGGCCCAAAAACATTGCAAGGAACAACAGATGTGTAACTAAACTACAAACATTAATCTTTGACCATATCTGGTCTTAACATACCGCCTTCCATGTTCTTGTGCGTATCCCTTATTCAGTACATCAATCATTCGTTTGGCATAAGAATAACCGAAGTTAGAATCATGAGGAGGACCCAAATGAACCTGAATGACAAGTAGTTAGTTTGTATTTTTGTATCTGTTGTAGTAAACCATTGTTTCATCTATGGGATACGTCGTCTTATCCGGGAATATGCATGTCGACAAGCAAGATACGCATTTTTCTATATTGAACTCGTGAGACATGGCCAAGATATTATCGTTGATGGCCTAAGACTAGAAAAGTTTGAAGAAACGCTGGATTGATGAAACCATGTTTTTTCGGAAGAATTGAAGGTTGTGGGCCAAGTTGTGAAAAAGTCCACCAACCATCGCAGCTAGATGGATTACATGAGTTGGCTTTACACGTTCGAACAAAGCTCTGAATAGAACTTTGAAATCCTTGTATTTTCATGAAATTTAAGAATTTCAGAGAACAGTTTAGCAGAAGCCTTTTCGTATTCGTACTGTTGGAAAGCAAACAAAACCTGGTGGCAGCTGTGTCAGTCAAATCACAATCAGCACTACCAATGAACACCCATTGCTCGCTTTTTCTTTTCTCCTCTGTACATACAATCTGTAAATAGAATGAATGCGAAGAAAATCCGAGTCGAATATACTCTTTCAATGGCCTTTCCAACAAGCCCAGTACCGCCGGTTACAAGCACTACCTTAGGCTTCTCGTCCACCTTCTCACTCATATCTTCAACTGGAGTGCTCTGTTCAGCTCCTATAAAGCAAGATTCTATTCATTTTTAACCGGAAATATACATTTTGTTATTAGTGAAACACTCATTCTGAGAGTTAATTTGATAAGAACAACCACCATAATATCACTTTTAGTATCACAACAAGTTCAGAACGCAAATTAGACACAAATTAGGGAAGAACTTACCCATTTCTTAATAAGAAAACGAATATAGTAACAAAACGAATAAGGAATACTGAACAGATGCTAAAGAGATGACGAGAACTGGCTTAGATATTATCGTCGAAAAGAGATTCGAGTTCTATTTTGAGGGGAAGATTATATGAAGGGACACACGAGAAAGAGGAGATATCGTCAACCTACCAAATATCGAAGAGAGTTAAGAGAACAAGGATATTGGAAATATATGACGATGAAAACGATTAAAGCGACCTGGACGCGTGGCGTATGCATGCTTGCCACGTTCGACATACAGAGCTATCAACTATGTACACATGGTGTAAAAGCAATATGGAATTCCTGTCCTACTCGTATACATTGAACTGTTAATCTATCACAATCTTTATGCAAAAAAACTTTAATAACTGAAGATATTTTACAAAGGGTAGGGAAAACTAATAATAGTTTAAGTACAATAAGAAGAAACGAAGTTGACTCATTTTTATAACACATAAATCCGTAGATGTGAAGAACCGTGGGTTTTTTTTACAATTTTTAAGTTACTTCAGTTTTAGTGTCTATTTAAAATGTGAAATGGAATACGAACACAGATAAGAACTAGATGAAAATTGGTTGAAAATATTCATGGGCAATCACTTGGCCTCTTCTCTGCGTACTTTTTCGTGTAATCCTCGGCAGTCTTATTAAATTTCTTAGGGTCCTTCGTATACTCCTCAGCTAAATCAGCCCGTAAAGCGTGCTCAGGTTCAGGTTCATTAATCAGTCCCAAGATGGCCATCAAGACTTGAAATGAACAATGTAAGAAGAATGCTTATATGTTGTTCTTACCTTGTTCAGTACGGGTGGCTGGCTTCCAGTTTTCAGGAGTAATAATAGATAAACAGAACTGAGGTGTAATTATACATATAAATAATGCAAAATATTAATCTTACTTTTCCATCCTCATCAATATTTGGGTGGTAAATCTTAGTGGCAAATAAGATTTTTGGTGGTTTGAATGGGTAATCGGCAGGGAAATCAATGTTGATTTTAAAAGCCCCCTTATTATAAGGTTCTTTATCCTATAAATTATTTGCATTATTGCAGGTAATGTTATATAGGGAGGAAAATCAATAACTTACGGGAACAAGGAGAATAGTCCAATGCAATAGGCTGCTCTCATCATATTCAACATGATCATACTGTTTAATTCCACATGACTTAATGTCTCCAAGTTCCTATAAGTGAATTAAAACCATTTAAAACTTATGAACATATGAATAAAGACACCTTTTGAAGCCTTCTGGTAGCCATAATACCGAGATTTGATACCTGTAAACAAATTTCAATTAAAATACGAATTATAAACTGGAACTGAACAAAAAAAATAGACTTTCAAAGATATCACGATTCCAAAAAAGAGAAAAACTTATCATACTAACAGTAATCTATTCCAAAAACAAAAAAGTGATAAGAAACAAAATCAACACTCAAGATCAGGTATGTGTAAGCAATTTAAGTGTGATAATATATTTAATTTCGAAAAAATTTAATGACCAAAGTCATAAATAATCAAATTTCCAAATATATAAAAATATAAGAATTATGTACATAACCAGCGCAATCAAACAACCGAGCAATCGAAAGAAACATCAAAAATAAGCCATAAGACGTGAAAACGAAAATTGAAGTGTGGAATCAGAATGCGCGCGAACTTAAAGATATTTATTTTTTTTATTTTAACATCAAAAGTATCTTTACAACTTGAAGCTATAAATCTATTTTGTTTTATTGTTCTTAAAGCTTACAGAAAGAATGTCCATCGACTTTGATACACTAGCGGATAATATGAGTGACTATGGAGTCAGTTTTTCAGCTGATGATCCAATTTTAACATCAAAGAGTATGCATACTTAAGCGACTGGGATATATAATATATTTTTTTCAGTTTCTCAGATTTCATGCCAGTTCAATTTAATTGGTGAACAGTTAGAAGATGAACTTTTAGCTTTTGCGAATAATTTAAAAAAAACTGCTGTTGACAAAGCTTTACTTGAAGCCATGGAAATTGTAACTTTAACAACTATAACTGAAACATTCCCATATTTATAGAAACTACAAAAAAAATTGGATAGCGAACTCAAGTCAGCTCAAAAAATTAAAAGGTTTAATTTTCTGAAGAAGTAGAAGCTTAAACTCCAGATTATAGACCGATTCTCGCCGAAAAATTGCAAGCCTCTTTCCATATGGATACCTCAATAGCTGAAACAGATATTTCCATGATCGAAGATGATAAAAGCTTAGTTGTTAGTGAGCTTTATTCTCAATTTGCCCCTATCAAGTAATGTTCGATCTTATTATTGTTTATCATAACCGCCCGTAATTAGATCAATACCTCATAAGAAGTATCTTGCTCGTGAAAATAGAGGAACAGTCGCAAATGAAATGAAGGGTACCTTGTTTGTTCCAAATTCCGGAAGTAGTGCGATCAAACCGCAGGTTCTAAGCTTTAAAAATAGACAAATGTATTAAGGGATTACAGATTACTGTGTTATCCGAGAATGCTAACGAGTATTACGCTGGAGATAAAACAGCCAATGTTATTGATGGTAATTGTATTATAATATAATTCTAATTATAAATATATTTTAGAAATAACTGAGCGTTTGAAAACCTTTTCTGATTTATTCAGGGAAAACAACCCCGAAATTGGAAATTGGACTCGTTCGTTTACAACTGATCTGGTATTTACAACTCATTTCCGATTATTTAATTTTCTATGTTAAGGATATTTTCTTATATGGTGTTATAATTAGCGATAGTGAAGAATCTGAAAAATTACATCTCGGAAATGTAAAAATTATGCTGGATGATGAAGCTGGATCTTCCTTCCCACTTGATCTACAATACCTTTCTCCTGTTACTTTCTTCCCCGGACAGGTTTATTTGTTTTCGAAATACTGGAATTAAATTTTTTTATTTTATTCAGATTGTGGCGTTCCAAGGATCTTTTGACGAAACTTCTCAAAACTCTTTCATTCCTAAAAAGGAGTTTTTTTTACCAAAACTAACATCTAACGAAATTCACAAGAAAGAATCAGGTAAACTCAAATCTTGGGAACATTATCAAAATTTTAATTCAGATTTTGTATCTATATGGTCTGCTTGTGGTCCGTTTACAAGCAGCGAAACTTGTGGATATGAGCCGTTATATGATCTTCTGGAGTCTGTGAGGAAGGAGCAACCTCATGTTCTGGTTTTGGTAAGTTTTTGAAATTGTTTACTTTCGAATTTTTAGAATTTCAACTTATTGTAGATGGGTCCTTTTGTTGATAGAAAAAGCAAGTACTTTACTTCACCTCATGCTGAAGCAACTTATTCCCAAGTTAAAGATATTATTATGCTAAGAATTGCTCAATTTCTGGATAAGTGCGTCGTTTTCAAAATTTGAATCGTAACAATTTTTTTAGGTGTTCCACTCATATCATTCTTCAGCCCTCCCCATCTAGAGAAGGCTCTCACATTAGCCAATACCCTTGCCCACCTCTTAACGTTCCAAGTGAAATGGTGCGGATTTTAGGAAAACGTTTGCATCAAGTTAGCGATCCTGCCATAGTTGATATTGACGGCATTCGTATTGCCCTGACTGGCTCCGAAGTAATATACAATTCGTAGAAATTTCATACTTATTTTCAATCTGTAGATTATTGTCCATCTTGGTCTCACCGAGCTACATCGATCAGCTGATCAAGAAAATTGTGATCGCATATCTAGATTGGCAAATCATTTACTTGAGTGAGATTCGTCTTTAATTTATTATATATCTTTTTTAATTTTAGCCAACGTTCTTTATATCCTCTTGCCCCGCCTATCCTTCCTACTTCATCAGAGGAAAATTTGAAACTTAGCAAATTGACAAGTGCTCCTCATATGATCATCACACCTTCTGTATTTCCTTCAACTTTCAAGGTAAATTATTACATTGGTAAAACCATATATCTTCACTCAAATTTTAGAATATCAACGGTGTACTAGTCAATAATCCGGGAAGCTATCTCCGTGGTAACACTGGTACGTGCTCCAAAGTCGATATAGCACTAGGACTTGTTACTGGTAATTCAATTGTAGATTATTCACATTGCCGGATTATGAGAGTTTAAGAAATTGTACCATGCTATCATGAAATAAAAATCTCACTAACGTTTGTAATTTAGTAAAATAAAATAAACATTAATACAGAATAATAACTGTTTATTATTACATAACCACATACAACATTGACAGAGATCCTACAACAAAACAACAAGAATTACGAGAGCTGATAAAGGAATATTTTGTCTTTTCATTAAGGATATTAGTGGAAACAACGAATAAATATTGACTGACTTAAGATCTACTACGGCGTCTACGAGGAGAGCGGGATCTTGAGCGGTTGAATCTAGCTCCTCCCAATGGAATATCATTGGCACCAGTACCCCGGCGAGGAGGTGGAGTACGACGACGAGGAGAACTAAATAAGTACATTACGCAAGAATTATGAATACTATATGTACCCTCTACGAACTGGACTTTTCCTAGCGGGAGAGCGGCGAGGAGATCTACGGGGGGAACGACGGGGTGGACCACCGCCATATCTCTGATTAACTTCAACATTAACTTGTTGGCCATCAATTTGACCACCATCCATATGCTTTACAGCCTTAAACATTACACATATGACACTTGAACTATGAACCTAATATACCTTTTCAGCATCCTCAACTTGTTCATATTCAATATATCCATAGCCTCTATGAAGATGATTGTGAACGCGATCCATTGGTAAATCACACGCTTTGATTACTCCATACATACCAAAAATTTCATTAATGTGATCCTTAAAAAACTTTTTACATTTTACAAATACAAAAAAAATTACAAACCTTAGTAACATTACGGCTTAAATTGCGGATGCATATACGTTTGGGGGGACTGGTTCTACGTGGAGAACGTCTGGGAGACCTATAAGAGTGAAATTGCAATTTATACCCCAAAATATCTTTATACCTTCTTGGAGATCTTCTGGCAGAACGAGAACGTCTACGCTCTCTAAGACGGCTTCCGCTTCTATCACGACGTCTAGGAGAAGGAGATCTACGTCTGCGAGGAGAAGAGCGGAAAGTACGATCTAAATTTGAATTCAGTATTCTATTTTGATAATCATGCGTTACCTCTCTCGGCACGTGCACCACGAGGACCTCTACGAGGAGAGAAAGAACCACTACGGGTACGGCCTCTAGTAGCTCCCTTAAAAAAAACATTTAATATGCATTTGTGAATATTACTAAAAACCTTTCCGGATTCTCTGCGATTTCTTGGGGAAGGAGATCTTGAAGTTGATGAGCTTGAGGAACTAGATGATCGAGACGATCCAGAAGATCCACTAAAGTAAAAAGTAAAATAGTGCTAAGCAGAAAAAAATAATAGATTAAAAAAATCAATTCGAAAATAATTACCTGCTGCTCGAACCACTGGAAGAGCTGCTAGAAGAATCGGATCTAGATCTTCGAGATCTACCTTCTTCTTTTTTCTTTTCTTCCTCTACCATCTGGAATAAATACTTGTTTAAATCAAAACATTGAAAAAAAAGAGAAATAATATCAGCCATAGTTAACTAAAAATAAAAAAATCATTCTAGAATAACATGAATAAATATAGCTATAGGTGAGCTAAGAAAATTTAAACATGCCAGTAACGTATAATTGAGAAATTCGAATTTCGAAATAGAATGGTATATTAATTTCGCATTATTTACAGAGAGACTAATATTATACTTGTTTTGAACTGTTCCCCGAACATTTAAAAAAGAGTTTAAGACTTAAAAAACATAAATTATTGATTTTAATTTATTGTGAATTTGTCTCATTGTTTAGCATATTTCGCCAATGCGAAATTAATCCAAAGCGGGAACATTAGGGTCTTGCAGCGATTTCCCTGGTGAGGGAGTTTGTTGACAGTGGGTCAACATGTTCATCCCTCTGTGATTCAGAGGTTGTTGATTACGGTAAAATCTTGATTAAGATATTTCTTAGATTTCTAGTATTTGATAAGAAGAGTACTGTTAATCTCTTTAAAAGTATTATTAAGCTTATACAAAATATTATTCTTCACTGCAATTTTTACTAAATTCTTCTTATTCCTTCAAAGTTTTATAAATTCTATAATATAGCTTCTTAGACTACATGACACTCAATTTCAAAACCCACGGACCTCATATTCAGGCTGCTTATGATCGTGTTGTCTCTTCGAAAACAGGCGATGAATGGTAACAGTTTAAATTACATACTAATAGTCAAAACACACCCCTTATCTGAAACATATAAACTTTGAAACGAAACGATTACTTTTTCAGGGTAATATATGATTATGAAGGAAATTCAAATGTGATTAGAGTAGGAGACGAAGGAGGTCTATTATCCACATTGTAATTATTCTGATCATAATGTTGCAGATGGAGGATTAGATGAATTCTCTAACAGCTTTAACAGTGGCCGCTTACAGTATGGGCTAATTAACGTTAAATTGTCAGAAAAAGCTATGTCAAAAATCGTTCTGGTTCATTGGCAAGGTGAAGGTGTTCCTTCAGCGAGAGTAGCATCAAGTACATCCCATGTTAACGATGTGCGGAGATATTTGAAAACAGTTCATACCGTTGTGTACGCCAGAAGCGAAATGGATGTTGAACCAGATTCGATCAAAAAAGAAGTTGCCAAACTTCCAGCTGCGTATTCTGAAAGCAAAGTAAGACAATCATTATTTTGTGGCTGCTTTATAAAAAGGAATACGTTTAGGTTGAAACTTCGTACTCTGCTCCAACCAGTGTTTCATCGGTATATAGACCAGTTAAGCCTCATGTCGACATTAACGTTAAAGAACGAGAACAGTTCTGGGACAAAATGAATGTCGAGGAAAAACAGTAAGCATCGATAAAAACATTTGTTTTCTCATCTTTCACTTATTTTAAGAAGACAAGCGGAGCAGTTACGAAAACATAACGATGATGAAAAAAAATGGACTGAGGAAAGAAATCAGTTGGCTGATCAGATCACACAGAAAAAAGAAACAGAGAAGTATTAATATAGCAGCTGTGAAGAACGTGTATATTTCTATTTCAGCTCTTCTGCTACTAAAGTAACATCTAATCCTGTTAACAGTAACCCTAACCCACTTTCAAAATTACCCGAAACATCAGCAGGTGGAAACAAATTAATTTCGCAACGGTTGGGAATGTTTGAAAATAAAGGTATAATGGTCAACCGCTCTATTGCATTTTTTGGTTTAAAATGAAAATTTCGTTGTCTCATTCAAGCGAACCAGTAATGTTTTGCTTAAGATTGATATAACATTTTCGATTATATTTCAATATAAATATAAGGATGTAATTGTAAACAATTTTATTTCAGAATATCAACCTATTCCTATTCTACCAAATTCTAGTCCAAAGTCTAATTTGTTTAACAATTCATTCAATAAGCTATCCGTAAGCGAAGAACCAAAATCTGTTAATAATAACATAACAACAAATCATACTACTCGAGATATTTCTCTTAAATCCGGTATGTTAAGCTTTATAATCCCAGCTTATTATCGCGTATACAGGACCTGAGCCTTATGTTCCATCACTGTATGATTTTCCTCCCACTGAAGTGCCAACACCTGTTGCTGTTAAAACTCCTCCACCTCCAGCACCAGTTCTTCAGAAAGGTATTATATTCTTTTTTTCTTTTTTTTTCATGTTTCTGATTCAGAAAGCCTTGCTCCTTCTCAATACGATATTCCACCAGCACCCCTCAGTAGTATTGATCAGTATGATGTTCCACCTGTTTTACCAACTGCTGCCATTGACCAATATGATGTCCCTCCTGTTGTTGAAACAAGGAAAGGGCTTTGTGCTATGGCTCTATGGGATTATCAAGCCGGTGAATATAGATTAGATAATGATTTTCTAATTTCTTAAATTTGCAGCTGACGCAACTGAGATATCGTTTGACCCAAATGATATCATATCTGAGATTAACCAGGTCAGAAAAGTACGCTTAACTATTTTCCAAACTCGTGTTTCAGATTGATGAGGGATGGTGGCAAGGAAAAGCTCCCAATGGATCAATTGGTTTGTTCCCATCGAATTATGTGAGCCTTATATAGAAATATACATATACATATATACTTATACATATATAACACTATTAATCAAAATCTTATATTTATCAGAGATTATATATTTCTAATATTAAGCTTTAGAAAGCTAGTTTTTTCAATCTTTAAATTGCTTTATTTTTCAAACAGCGTGTGCCATTGTGATACGTTAACTATGTTTTTCCTTTTTGGAGCACTTGATTCTTTCACATTTCACTTACAAATTTTTAAATCATATCATATCATCTTTGTGCTTTAGGTGCAGATGCTGTAGAAAAATTCCTAAATAAATATTTTTTTTATTTGTTTTTTTTTTTTTAAACCTGTCGCTACTGATACGTTAAGAGAATTGACACTTGTCTCTGTTTGAGATCCCGTAATAGTGACCAAGCTGTGACAAAGAGATTTCAGTAAAGGTGATATTCCAGTACCTTCATCTCCTAAAATTTCGAACCAGGAAAATAAATGTAAATTATTTAACTAACCAAGCACCAAAGCTATTTTCGAACATTTATCAACTTTAAAATCATTCAAGTTTAGAACAGATGTATGATCACTTCCACCGGAAGGTTCCACAGTACCGACTATTTGAAAACTTTGCAAATTCTGAAGAATCGAGTCAAAAATGATAAAAGTCAAGTAACCACACCTGTGTTATTTCATGATCTTCAAGTTTTGATATATTCATATGTTCAATTGCTCCACATGAAGCTTTGCTCATAGCTGGTGTAATAGTTAATGGACTAAATCAAAATTTTTATTTTCTCGTTGGCAATTTGAAATAACCATCGGCTGGATCTGAGGATAATGTTCTGAACTCCATAAAAGAACGCAGTTCTAGCTATTGCTCCTATATTACCAGGATCTAGTATTCCGTCCAAAAACAATAATTGTTGACACTCCGTGTTGAAATTTGAGAATGGAAGAGTCGAAACATCTAGGCAAACACCCTATTAGGATGACAGTACACAGAAATGCTCTAGATATGCGAACAAACATTGTGAAGTTGAAAGTCTGTTTTTCGATCAAACTGTGCTTGGGTTAAACGTCCAACGGGAATGTCAAATTCCTTTGACAAATTCAAAATTTTTGAAATCCTAGTGTCATCTACAGCCCGTTTTCTAGAGAGAATCGGTAAAATCTCAAATGTCTAGGGACCTACTTCACAGAATCTTTCATATATAACTTATAGATTTGTCTTCTTCGGCTTGATAAAGCTTCTAATACAGGAAACGTCCCATATAAAGCTTCACCCTTGAAACCAGGGACAATTACTTTATATCTTAAGCCATATAATCTTAGTAATAACAACATTCATGACCAACGATTTAAAATCTTCCATGCTTTTCCCAACAGCTTTCGCTTTTCTATATGAAAGATTAGGTCCGGCTTGAAAACTAGAGAAGAATTTTCTATTTATTTCGATTAATTTCATCTAAAAAAATGAAACATGACTTCACTCGATTGAAGTGGGGCCGAAAGAAATCTAAAGGATTTTCTAACCAAATGCACACCCAACCATTTTGTAAGAAGTAATGGTTTAATATTTATGGAAAGCAAGGGAAAACGAGAAAAAAGCAAAAACATTGAATAAAACAGGATAAAACAATGAACGAGAGATCTAATTTAAGCTTGAAAATGTTTCAAACATTGAACAGCTTCCCCTATGAATGCGGTAAGTTGTCTTACTTCGCCTATATCATTAGTTTGATCCATTGCTGTGGCTGCCCAGGCTAGCTTTCTATCTAAAGCTGCAAGAGCAGAATTAACTCCCGAATATGAATTGATGCCAATTGAAGTAGAACTCTAAAACACAGAATACACTTATGAGATGCTATAAAGAATGTTACAACCTTTTGTATAGACGGTTGAGTAGCTATTTGATAAACAGGCTCGTAGATAGGTTCAGCTTTGATCCCAGAAGATTTAGTGATAGTATTAGTGCAAGAAGTTTCAGATTGTGGACGAGCAGGTTCCTGAAATGGTGCTTTTATAAGTTGATGAAAGAAAACTTGTCAGCAAACCTTAATGCGCTCTATAATCTGAATTACATCATCTTCCTCTTTCTCCATAAATTCTTCTAAAATTAGAAACATTTTGGGAACATTTTCTTAACACATACCAAGCTTTACTTCAAACACTTGCTTAGGTTGCTCCACTCTCTGAGCATCTTGGTAAACCTCACATTGAATACATTTTCTCTCATCATTCTTTTCCATCAAAATTCCCTAAAATAAATAAAGTCTGATCTATTCTGATATATGAATATTACATTGCAACGTTGGCAATATCCATCCAACATTGTCCAGCCTCGAAGAAGTAAATCGCCCATCCTCTTGGATACTTCATTTTGAAATTGTTCTCGTTTATGTCTAGCTTCCGCCATCTGCTCCTGAAAACCAGAAACATTTACTTTCCAGGTGCTGAGAATTCAAATCACCTCGGTCAGTTCAACTTCGCCATTAACAGGGGCCATTTCTTCAGCGTAACTTCTTGCCGCTGGGTTTGGGCTTCGTTCGTAAGATGATTTAGAGGACTGCTGGACTTTGGGAGTTGATTGAACACGTTTTCCCACAAAAGAACGATGAACCATACACTTAAATTTTTTTGTTTATCAAAATATAAAAACAAGCATGTACAACTGTATAAAAGATATAAAAAGACACGATACGAATAGATAATATGTACAAGGAAGGCAAAAGAAATACCCAGCCAACCAAGTTGGGCAACAAGATATGATCAAGATGCATATGTACATGATGTTTGGAACATCAAATTAATACTAGAAGGCAAAGAAAGCAATCACAGGTGGAACTCGTATATAGAAATCTAAAGAGGCTTTGACCAGAACTCTTGCTCGTCCGCTAATAACATAATGTAATCGAACATAACCCGGTTTATATGACCATCTAAATCAAATGTAAATCTATAAATAATATATTAAGTTAAGACAGAAGATGTATACAGTCTTACTTATGATATGTTCCATCTGCACATATGGTAACTAAAGCATGATCCCTTACATCTGGAGCTGAATTATTCACAAATTTTTTTCGTATTCTAGAAAATTCGAAAAACCTTTAACAAATCCACAAGCGAGAACTTGCGGCTCAAGTCCAATTTGAGCGCAGCTTCTTCTCTCATTTTTGCCGATTGTTTTAGCTACTTGTTGTAAAAAAGATTTTTTTGTTGCTCTATCATAATCTTGTAGAGAAAATATATGAATTGTTCCCTGAAAATGAAGATCGTAGATGGAAGAACATGTTATAATCCTTACTTTATCCGAGGAAACTGCTAGAAAAGATGAACAGGGAGAAAATTGTAAAACATGCAAAGTTGAAGGATCAGTTCCTCTTCTGCATTCCTGCAGCATTAGTCGGGATCTCGAATTCCATATTCTGAAATAGGAAGCTTGATAATCGACTAGAAAGATGAACCCAATATTTTACAATGTTTACATATAGTAAACTAACCTGATAACAGTACCCATAGAAGAACCCGTAGCAATAATTGTTCCTTCAAAATTAACTGTCATAACTGCAATTTCTGATTGGTGAGCATCAATACTATTAGGAGCCAAAGAACTTGTTGATGACAAGTTCTTAACATTCAAAATCTGGATACTGCCTAACTATAATTAAGAAAAACATAAATACATAATAGTTTTTATACAAATACCTTGAACCCGGGATAAACAAGAATTTGGTTATCTGTGGTAGTCATTTCACCACTCATGGCAGCTAATCCATTGACATTCAACCTAGTTTCTTCTATACGCATTGATACACAAGGCTCAGGAATACTAAAAACTTGTACTCGTTTGTCTTGTACAACAACCAATCTAGAAAGTCCAAGTAAAACGTTAAGAATAGGTCCACCTTGTAGAGTAATCTATAAATAAAACACATTCTTTCCCCTAAACTATAAAGAATATTTACCTCTAATACTAGCTCGTTGTGTTTGATATCATAAACAAAACAAATATTTTGTGGGAACTTTGAAGCTGATCCTGAACCAACCAAAGCTACAAGATTAGCGCGTGCTACCATGCTGCTAACCTTAAAAAGGAAATAACTTAGTAATATATTTTAAGAAAATACCTTCACGCTACCCACAACATCGGCATCTATTGAATGTAGTAAAACCGCAGGATCAGTGTTGAATACACGTACACCTTGCTCGGATGAAACTACTAAGGCATCTTGTTGTCCATTAAAAGCGGCATGCAAAACTTTTGCTGTCATGCTGGAAAAAAATATTTTATTTCAGAAAACGACTACGAAGCAAGCAAAGACAAGTAGCCTTGAGAGTACATGTGAGTATCCGCGTGACCTGACGAAATACCGGGAGCAAAGACGCTAGTGGGAAAAACGTTTTCACAGTTCACAAAATCGATGGGAGAAAATGTTTGGTCATCATAATGAAATTAATAAAATATTATATCTCTACAGTATCAATGTCTTTTCACATTGTAAAAAAGGAACCATGCTAAACACTAGAATCTAAATTGCTACCTTGTTAACGAATTTCAGAAGAAAAAAGTGATACCAAGTGTTGGAAAATTAGAAAAAACATTTGAATAAATTTTAAAAATTAATACATTAATTAAATTCGAATGAAAACTACTCAAAGAGTTTTAAACTTTATTTATAATCACATGAGCTTATACCGTAAGAAATAAAAAGTACGTAGCTGTTGTGACAATTTGTTTAAAGATAATTTATTAATAAATATAATCTTATTATTAATATTTTTAATTAATAAATATAATTAATAATATAATCTAAATATTTGTATCAAGTTTAAATTCATATTTTCAGTATGTCTACTATTAATATAGTAGAAAAAACTATATTAGTAACTTCGGGTTCGAAAATATTTACTATTTCGACTGAAGATGGCTCATCTAAGGTTTGTTCTGCTATTGACATTTCAGTTTATTATTTATAAATGTACGCATTTAGACTTTTGATGTAACTTCTGTAGCTTCTTCCACTCCTACTGTTAAGAAACCTCGTGCTGATGAGGAAAACGATGAAAAAGAAAATCTGAATGCAGGAAAAGAGGCTCATTCGGTATGATTTTTAGATCCTACAGCAATAAATCAGGCAGAAAGTTTCAGATTCTTTGTTCAGTATTATCAAATAATAAGTCCTTGTATATCGTGGGATTATCTTCTAAGATTGTTCTCATTTTTAATGTTGACAATTTGTCTTTGAAGCGAAAGTTCAGAATTCCAAAAGCTCCAACATCTTTAGTTTTTGATAAGGTAACCGCAAATAACATTTTTAAATTTCAAATGTTGTTTTCAGGATGATGAATTTGTTCTGGTTGGTGATAGAGCTGGACATGTTTGCCGTTATAATGTCGAAGAGCCTATCAATGTGTCTCACAAAGATATTACAGGTGTTTTACTCTTTCAACATTCAGAATAAGTTTGTATTTATAGGAGAAATGTGTGGACACGAAGGAGAGCCATTAACGGGAGTTATCTCTATGGTTTTAGATGTTAAAGTTTCTCCTGATGGAAGATTTCTAATGTTTGCCGACCGTGATGAAAAAGTCAGAGTATCTCGGTACCCAAATGTAAGTAACTTCAAATATGATTACCACTTCTTCCATATTTTTAAAAATGAAAGCGAAATGTTAATCGTATTTGGTAGATACCATGATAATTAATTTTTATTTTGACAAACTTTACAGGCTTTCGTTACTCAATCATATTGTCTTGGTCATTCTGAGTATATTCGATCTATTTCGTTGATAGATGGTACACTTTTCTCTTCAGGTATTCATTAATTCACAAAATTATTTCGATTTTGAACCCTTTAAGGAGGTGACTCTACTATTATTAGATGGAATTATGAGGAAGGAACATTAATCCGTAATTCTTCTCGTGTATCAGAGCAAAATGCCGTACGCAAAATTGTGGGAATTAAGAAAGAAAAATCTATCTTCATCTATGCCATTGCTGAAAATGAGAGCAATCTGTATATCTTAGAAGATAATGGCTCTGAAATCGTTGCCAGAGGTTCCATTAAAGCAGATGATACGCTAATAGATATTGCAATTTCTGGAAATGTTATTTGTGGTGTTACCAAGTAAGCATGAACTTTATTATGTGAATTACACGTGTTTGTTCAGGTCGTCAGTTGTTAATTTTGATTTATCTAATAATACTTGTGGGAACATCGAAGTTTCTGAAGAAATGAAAGCTGAACTAGGAAATACTAAGGATCCCATCGGGAGCTATTACAAAAACGTCACCCACAAAAATCTTGAAGAGTATCAGAAAAGAAAGGTTGTCTTTAGTTGTATTATATGATTAATTCACGTTTTCTTCTCTTAGGCTCAAAGAATGGAGAGTGAGCGGGAAAAAAAGAGAAGGAAGAAGGAGAAAAATCGTAAGTCAAATGGCACTGAAGCAGCTGACAGCTAGTTTTCTTTTTCGTTGTTGTTTTTTGTTTTAATTGTTGACTTGTTAAATACTGTTTTTTTTTGTAGTCTCTAACGCTAAAAATAAATTTTCATTAGAAAAAGGCTTTGATGTACAGAGGTTATGGGACTTGGAGTAGAGTTTAGCTGATATTACGAGGTGTGCTTTACGCAAGTTTGAACACATTGTACACTAAAATAAACGTCAGTTGTTTGAGCTGGTGAAGAACATTGATCTAAATACGAATAATGGCTCAAAAAGGTGAGAAAAACTAATTGTGAACACAGACATCAAAGAGAACTTCTTATACTACATACGATGAGCATTGATATATCACAACCGTTGATTGAGCTGATGAGAAAGTCGTATCGCAAGTGAAAGGCCATCAAATAATAATCCAGAGGAATGTTGAGGAATATAGTAAAGGTAGAGCCATAGATGAGGCAAACGATTTTAAATACATTGCTTGCTTTTTCGATGAGCGACGAAGACGACAACAGAAGAGCGAATTGCCATTGATCAACTGCTGATGCCTTAAACGGATAGCCATTTTGTGGATGTCCATGTATGATTTATGGATGCTATTCATAGTCTAGTTTTGAGTCATTTTGCTGCTTTAGAAGAAATCTGCCAACGAAAAAAACGTACCGCAGTCGATCACTATATCTCTTGATGATATCGTTACTATAGCGATTTCGTCGATCTCGGCTATCCATTGACCACATCCGTATAAGGCGCTGACTAGTATTTCCGAGATCAGCATATGCTCGGCATCCTGCTTGAGACAAAACTCCAGAAAGAGAACAAATTTTTTCCTAAACGATTATCTTGTGGGAAGTTGGTTGTAAGATCTGAGCATACGTCTAAGCATTGGCACGACTTGATTGTTCTGTCTCCTTTAATAGATTGATCATGGAATCTGTAAGCATGGTTAGCATGAAAATCACTAATTCTATAAAGATGTTGCCTGATATATCGAGATTCGCATGGTCCCCCACAAGCTTGTGGATCGCAATCTCCAGGCAAAGTTCCCCTACAATTTTGTTCCGAGAGCCTGCAAGTGCATATGTATTTGAAATTTCTGTGGTATTATGTGACATACACACAAGCGTCTTCCCCACATTTTGAAAAAATAAAATAAAATAAAAACTTTTAGCTGAAACCTTCAAAGAATCAAATAAAAACAAGTGGCTTTCGATAAAAATCAAAATCAGATCTGACGATCGCACAATATGAGCATTTTCTCTGGATACAACATGAGAAACTCATGTTGCTGCAGATTTGATCACATAGAATTTAAAACAAAATTCACAGTCCCAGCTGTTTGGTGCAATAGATCTACACTAGGAATAGAGCAAAAAAGTATAGTTTGTTTAAGCATAATACTAAGAATTTAGACTTACGCGGCAGAAATTAATCCAGTAAAGTTTGAAATCAGTAGAAACAGTATAGTTGATGCCACTGACGTCATAACTAACTGAGAGTCAGACAATGAAACATGGACCAACCGAATTGTTTGAGTATTAGCAGATTTTTTGAAGACTTGAGACAAAAGGATATGAAAAGATGGAAACGGAGAATAGAAATAAAGAGGCGGGGAAAGCTGGATGTGGCCTGACGATCAGCAGAGAAACGGCAGATAGGAGAGAAGATGAGGATGAGTGAAATAAGTTCTGGCTGATGAAGAAGAAAGAAATCGTATATAATAGAATAGAGTAAGGATGAGAGATAAAGCAGCAAGGGAAAAGATGAATATCATAGGGTCGACAAGACAATTGAGGCTTTCACCAGTTCATAAAAAAGATAGCAAGCCAATTGGTGTAGTATCATAGCAGTTGGCAGATTAGCTTACAATGAATAACTCTTTTTGTTTAATTTTTTATAATTACCTATCAAATACAACAGAAGGCTTGAGAGAAATGGATGAAAAATTTCATATTTGATGCCAATAAAAATTGATGTCGATTACATGAAGTCAGTGGGCAGCAATATCAAAAATTCCTAATAACAAGCTGTATGTTTAAATTTCAAATGCGGTAATTGAAAGGAAAAAGAAAAAAATTAGTTATGATGAATGCTCAGACGATGACATATGCCTGATGTAAGAGTAACTAGCTATATCTTTATTTTGGATTCCGATTCAGATGAATTGGATAATCTGTACGTCAGAAGTCAGAAGTCATCAATCAGAAGTCAGAAGTCAGCAGAAGAAGAAGAAACGTAGATGAAGGCAAAAATAGTTTGAAGATTTCAAACCTTAACATTTGAAAATACATTCGATCCAGCTAAGCTATGACAGATCAATTGCACAAGTAATACTATATAATTCTTAATTCTCAATGTATTATATTATATAATATAAATTAATGGAGATCATTTTTCCTTTGCAACTCAAGATTCGACAGAGTTCGAGGCATATGCAACCGAAATTCCATGTGAAACAGTAAAAAATGATATATGGAAAGAATGTGGAGAATGGAAACCCCTCAAAGATAAACTTAAACGTGCCTGCATTAAACATTGGTTCAGATCATTAGGCAGAGTTATCACGAACCTTTTGAACTAATTTCAAAATGATAAATCAAGAATTTTTGCACCTAATTAGATGCTTTTCCAAAAAATAAACGAAGCACAGGGAGCGCCCCCCACGGGAAAGGAAAAACCCCGGGGCTTAGCAACCTACACCCAACTGAGGGCGATCCCTGGGCTTCCCCATAATATACTCATATATAGGGAAAGTTAAAGATATTTAGAGTGAAACTTGATCATATATTGGTTTCCCGTATTACATACAGGGGCTATTAACCGTATAATCTTGAGTCAATTTCATAATGATGAAACGAAAGTTTTACAATAAGTTTTCAAAATGATAAATCGAGAATTGTTGCACCTAATTAGATGCTTTTCCAAAAATTTAAACATATTTCCCCGGTGGGGTGAGGTTCCGGGCTTGGAAGTCTTCGGTCCTAGGAACTCCGAAGAATCCCGAGGGCCAGAACCTCACCCCAACGAGAAGTGCTAACCAGCTCTTCTCCAACTGCCAAAGACAGTCCCCCTCAATCTTAACAAACCTAATGAAACTTGATCATATATTGGTTTCCCGTATTACATACAGGGGTCCATAAACCGTATAATCTTGAGTCAATTTCATAATAATGAAACGAAAGTTTTACAATAAGTTTTCAAATGATAAATCAAGAATTGTTGCACCTAATTAGATGCTTTTCCAAAAAATAAACGAAGCACAGGGAGTGCTACCCATCGAAAAAAGCAAAAACCCCGGGGCTTAGCAACCTATACCCAATGAAGGGCGATCCCCGGGCTTCCCCATAATATACTCATATATAGGGAAAAGTTAAAGATATTTAGAGTGAAACTTGATCATTTATTGGTTTCCCGTATTACATACAGAGGTCCATAAAACATATAATCTTGATAAGTTTTCAAAAACGAGCAATGATATAAACTTTGGAGCTTGCCACCACCCATTTTCATGTGTTCCCTGGGCTATTTCCGACGGTAGCGGAATTTTTAGAAAATTTAGGATTAATTACCCGTACCACTACCGACTGCGCTATAACCGTCACCTTTAGGTGACTAGAGGTATGCTATATGCAAATGATGTTGCGCTTCCACGTGCACGATAATGTAAAAACGGCGTCTTTTCACTTCATTTGGATTCAAAATAAATCTGCACGCAGTAGAAAAATTTTAAAAAATGCCGTTAGTTTAAAATATTGTCATTAATTCGAAAAATTAAATAATTTTAAGAATGAATCTTATGGAAGTGATTAAAATTGCCTCAACTGAGGGAAATTTGCCTCAACTGAGGGATTCATAGAATTTTTGCAAAGGTATAACATTTTGCCAAAAGAAAAAATGTGCTGCGAAAATATGATGAAAAAATGTGCTGCGAAAATATGATGATGAGTGGAAGAGCTCGATTTCGCTGTAGAAGATGTAAAAAAGAAAAATCTCTGAAATCTTCAACATTTTTAGAAGGTTATTGATATAAAAAGGTATATTATAACAAAAAAAATTAATTTAGGAAGTAAACTCTAATACAGCACAATTATAATGTTCATCTATGTTTGGGCAAAAATTTTTCTCAAATGGAAGTTTGCCCATGAAGAACTCGGTATTGGTTCCATGCCGACCTTTGTTGATTGGACCAACTATTTGAGAGAAACGTGCACTTTTAAGCTTCTGATGAACAAGGAAAAAATTGGAGGACCCGGAAAAACTGTAGAGATTGATGAAACTTTAGTTAGGAAGTATAATACGGGTAGGGTAATTAACCAAATTTGGGTTTTTGGGGGCATATGTAGGGAAACTAGGGAATGCTCTTTATAGAAGCGCAGCGCTTTTAGAAAACTATAAAGGAGGCTATTCATGAGGGAACCACTATTATTTCGGATTGTTGGAGGGGTTATATAGGTATTAGTAAGATGGGTTTGGGGTACAAGCATCTAACCGTCAATCATTCGACAAATTTTGTCGATCCTGACACTGGTGCTTGTACAAATATGGTAGAGGGGTTAAGGTCTCAGGCCAAGCGCAAACTTAAAGCTATGAATGGGGTACCTGAGCATTTTATTGAATCTTATTTATGTGAATTTGTTTATAGACAAAAGAATAAGAATAATGATATTTTCGATTGTATTTCAAAAGATATTGCTTTTTTTGCTGAAAATAACTTTGAATTAGAATAAATATAATTATATTCAAAATCGATGTTCATATTTTGATATTTAAGTATGCTTCTATAGATCTGGGGGGGGGGGGATTCTTTCTGATAAAATCTAAACTTTTTCGTCTCATCTTCTTATTATTATTCAGAAAACTTTAATTACTCTGTTAAAATTTTGAGCCAGTGCATTAGCATAAGCATGCGGCACAGAGGAGGGTGGCGGCAACTACTAAACAACCGCCTAAGATTTAATAAAATGCTCAGGTCATAGCCTTAAGTTTGCGCTTGGTCTAAGACCATAACCCCTCTACCATATTTGTACAAGCACCAGTGTCAGGATCAACAAGATAGAATGTGGAGAATGGAAACCACTCAACGATAAACGTAAACGTGCCTGCATTTAACATTGGTTCAGATAAGTTAAACATTAGTTCAGATACATTAAACATTAGTTCAGATAAGATAAGATTGTGGTATGTAACCCTGTATGTAATACGGGGGTACATAAACCGTAATCTTATCTTATCTGAACTAATGTTTAAAGTTAGAGAGCGCTTATAACATTTTGGGCACACACCAGCTTTGCATAAACTAGCGGGAGTGCTCTATCTCAGATCCGGGGGGACTGAGGTAGAGCACTCCCGCTATGAGACTCTGTATTTTCGGGTAAAAAACGCAGGCGCTCTAATGTTAACTCTCTGATTATTATTATTAGGGGGGGGGAGTCGACAAGAGACAAGAGGAGCTGACACGCCCTTTATATGGAACTCAGACTTTAGTTCTGTCTCATGGAGTGACTAAGGATGGCATCTCCTCAGAGCTCACCTATAGTTTATATCTCTTTATTTCTTATCGTAACTTCTTGTAACCATTACGTAGAATAAACCTTTCTTTTCATGACTCTTATGTTATCCATTATGCTCTATTAATACCGCTACATATGGAACACTAAATATGCACATCTTATAGACTACATTGGTCTATAGGATAGATGCGAGAGCATAATGGAACGGTCTTCAGTATCTAATTAGCATATGTAAAAACACTAACTATCCATACATTGTCATTTCGTAATGGAAGATTCTTTAAACACTTTCGAATTTATTTTTTTATCCTACTTAGTAACTATGGCAATGTAAAAACTGGATTTAATAACTTACAGCATTTGCTATTACATCGACCAAATATGTTATTTTATCATTTTGACGTTACTATATTTGAATTTATTAAACTTTGTGTTTGAATGGAAACAAATTGAATTATATTCAACTCTAAGATTTAGGTTCATATCATACTATGGCAATTAATCCATCCTTCTACTGTTCGCGAAAAATTCCAAATAGAAAATTACAGCTGGTAACTTTATGTAATACTATTGAAAAAAAGATTATAGAAATAAAACAAAAGTAATTGTTTGAAGGTCTTCTTGTTATTTCTATTTTTGGAATTTACAAAAACTCCATTGTCAACCACAGCGTTCATACAGCAAGTGCTAGCAAATTGCAAAAAGATAGAATACATGATAATCTACTTTTGAAACGTATTTTATCAACTGATGCTTCAAGGTACACAAATATACATACTTGATTTCTCGATAACATTCTATTATAGATTGAATCAAACATCTATAAAAATAAGAAATGATACCGAAATTATTTTCATTGTAGTTTCAGCGGTCGATGAATTTGCTGTTAGATCTGACATACGATCAACATGGGCTCACCCAAATTCGTCACTCCTAATTAATGTAAGTTGCTTTCAATGAGAAAATACTACAGAAAACATATTGCTCATTAAGAAAGGAAGAGGTTGTGTTATTTTTGGTCTTGGATTGAATGAAAAGTATAGAGACCGTGTTCAAGAAGAATACGAAAAAAATCAAGATGTTCTTGTGGTGGATGTCACAGACACGTATAAAAACTTAGTGTATAAGGTAAATAGTGAATATTGAGAAATTCAACTAGCAGGTAGTGCAATCAATTGAAGTGTTTCAGTTATTAGCCATTTATAAATGGATAAATTCTACGTTTCCTAACGCGGCAATTGTTAAAATTGACAGCGACGTGATAGCTCAACCGGATCAAGTGTTTTATATTTCCAAATAATGTTTTTAAGTATCTGATTTCAACAGATTTCCAATTTAATTCTATCGAGACCTTTCTACGAACCCAAGATATTGTGTACAGTACATTATGGGGTCGTATCCAACAGGAATATAAATGACAAATGGTTTGCCGTTGAGCTTAAGATTGGTCTACTATTTAGAGTTTCAGGTATATTTCTGATGAAAGTTACCAACCTGATGTCTTGCCTGAATATTGTAGTGGTCCATTGTATATTCTTTTTCCATTCACAGTGGAGAAACTTTTTAAAAAAATTCCGAGCACAACAGTGGGCGAATAAAAAGATTTTTGTTCATATATTTTTAAGATATGCGAAGTAGAAGATGCTTATATTACTGGAATACTTGCACAAGAGGCTAATGTTACCAGAGTGGATATTACGAATTTTTTAGTTCAAGAGGTACCTCTTTACCTCATATATACAAAATCGTCTTATTGTTGCAGTTAACGGAATGGAATTGTGAGCCGAAACCAGCAGGTTTTTTGCTCCATACGACTAAAATTAAGAACGTTCGAACCCTATATCCCATTTTACCAGGAACAAAATGCTTAAGTAATTGGAAAATTATCCGGAAATTTTTAAATCTTTTTCAGTGAGTTCACAATCGATAAAATGTGCTTAAAATAAGTAAATTAAAGATTAATATATGCAAACAACTTTTTAAAATTTTTTAAAACTACATTGAAAAATACAAATCCGAAATTAATCTAATTCATAATTACTTTCATTTCAACCAGCTTCTCAATGTATCATATATTTGGACTCTTGCTGAAGTAAGACTGGGCAGGTCTGTACTAGAAGGAGAATACATATCGGCGCAGTGGGAAGTTCCTACAAATGAATGGAGATATATTTTATGTCGTAATCTAGTACCTGTAATAACAACGGGAACAATTCCGGATTGGTTAGCAGCATCAAGTTTTCCGAGAGCATGCCATGGGTCATAACTGCCATTAGGAAGAATGATGCCAGTTGTCTAAGACGTAAATTTAATCCTAGAAAAAAAAATTCTCTTACATTCATTTGAGTGCCTCCATAGTACATATTAGTTCCCCCAACTCCGTAAGCAATGCTATTTTGGGTGAAGTTGCCTCCATAAATATCAGCACATTGTTGAACATAGAAACTGAAGAAAAATAATAAATCATTGAAAACACGAACTTAAACCTACTCAATGCCAACATTGCCTTGTCCTCCCCAGAATGGTCCAGCGGTAGTGGAGTCAGTTGTCTGATAGTATCCGAATTCAGTGCAAGTTTGGTAAACCCAGGCACGAGCTATGGCAAAAACATATTAATTCGAACATTCATTCTATCATACCATCAGCACTGTCGGAGTCAAAATCAGTATTTTGGTAGAATTGAATCATACTATTATAATCAATGGAACTGCAGCCAAATTGGCCTTGTATGTCGTTGAAATAGTTGTTTACCTAAAGGGGAAGTTATAGAATGTTAAACGATTACATTAGAAGTAACTCTTTTCAGCTTAGACAAAGAAGAAAGAGTATTGTCGTTGTGGAAACGGCAGATAGCATGATCGATTGTTAAAGAGTTCTTGAAGAGACCCTGAAAATACATAATGAAGTTAAAGATATGAAAACGATTATAGAATCCTTACAGCATTATCTCCACTGTACTGAACAGTTTCCATGTAAGGTCCAAATACAGTTGACCAGAAATTTTGAATTTGTTTTTTGTCGTTGATATCTAATTTCTCGCAAATACTACAAGAAAATATTTACAAAAAAGTTGAAAAAAACCAATACGTACCCGAATGTACTTTGAAGAGTGGTTCGGCCTGAAGCAGCGGTAAGGAGTGAGGCAACTTGTTTCATAGCGCTAGCGATAGATGAAGCGCAGGAAGCACTGGTGGATTTAATGGAAGCTTGAACGACCTCCATATATTCTGAAAAATTCAAAATTAGTTCAGGAAAGTATATATCAATTTACGAGTAAAATCAAGCTCAGCGGTAACAGGACCACTGCTGCCAACGGCGAAAGAAACGAGCTCTGGGTGTTTGATTCTCATCCAAGCAGCCAGATTTCCTAAACCAAATCTTTTCATGAGCAATGAGATTGAATAGAATACCGGAGTAAGATCCTCCGAAAGTGACCCACTTGGCTTTAGCAAACTCGGGTCGTTTGGCTTGTAATCCCTAAAAAGAAAAATGGTCGCAATTGAATGAATTGAATAATGATACCCTGATCAGGTTAGCATAATCTTCAATAGCCTGAGCAGAACTCAAATAGAGAAGATTTTCGGTAGACATATCCCTGGAAAAAGAAAATTATGAAAATAATAATTCTTGCAGCTTACGGAGTAGGTCTACTTTGTCCATAATACCGATGCTCTGCGCTCACGAGAAAAGCTCCTTGTTCCTTGGCAAAAGATACCCATGGAAGAGAAGCTATAATCCAAATTTAATAACTATTTTCTGATAATTTGAGACTTACAATCAGTAACCCAATAGGAACTTTCAGCAGATTCTCCTCCAAGCATGAAAAAAACAGGTCCTCCTGGTTTATAAAAATCTTCAGAAGTCCAATATCTCTGTAAATTAAAATTTAGATAGAAGATTTTAATGTCTAAGTTTAACCAGTAGTCATTCCTATTCATATTCGTTCTATCTTTGAGTTGTAAAAGAACATTACCTGCTTATATGTTCCACGTGATTTGTTCAGATGATCAATGTAGTTATCAAAAGTTGCGGCAACATAGTTTTGTTGGGGAACGAATTCAGATTCCTAAAAATAAACTCTAAATCCACGTTTTAGAATATTTGGATAGTTTTTATCAAAAGACGCAAAGTACATGAGTACGATAGCAGGTAATAGGGAGTCAACTTCATGAAGATACCTGTGGTTTAAGAACGAGTCCATGAGAGAATCTGCCACCAATCATAGGACGGCGTTTGTTCACCTTTTGAACAGGAGTAGCATGAGCCAGCAGGGCCAAGCCTGAAAATTTATCCAATATATTATTCAATCTCTAGCAAACTGTATGAAACATACCCAGAAGAACTAAAACAGTCCGAGAAGCTAACATTGTCAATGACTGTAAAGAAAGCTTTATCTTGAAGCATTTATATAGAAGATGGGAGTGGTAATTCTTATCTAAATTTTCAATTCAATACAGTCTGTATTAACTAATTAAATATATAATAAAGATAAAAAATCGTTGAATGATTCGAAACGTTCGACTACACAGAACGATCAAAAATCAGCTGCTGTAACTTTGACTTTTGATACGTCACGTTTTGATAAAATGACGTGATTATCTCAAGTTATCAGAGATAGGTATGCAAATTTTTCCCGTAAGTTCATTAGAGCGCGTTTCATATTTTCATTTTTAAGCTCTCAAATGAGTTAACCGGCTGTATCCACCAGGAGAAAATTCTCATTTCACCTTTAATCGGGTCATTTTCGTTCAAAAAGATCATATTCAACCCATGAGAACTAAGGTTATATTGGAATAGCTCATGTTTAATTTAATTTTTCCGTTGCCTATATTTGAACAATTATTACTCAACATATAGGATATGTTTGTTTCAATGACTTCATCATTTCTGCTATGTTGATAGATCAATTAAAACTTTTAAACATGAAACATTCGATATCAGTCACTAAACTATCTTTGATATTTCTTAATTTTATGATACAAGGTGAGATTTCCATTTTTTATGAGCAATGAATATTTTAAAACTTTTTTTGCAGTTGCTTATTCAAGGAAAAATTTTGAAAACGATCTTATTAAAGTTCTTTTGACTGACTATGATTCAACTATTCGTCCAGTAATGAATGAGAAAGACTATATTAATATTACAATAAGCATGAACAGCTTCAGTCTTCTGAGTGTGGTACATGATTACGATTTGTCAATTAAAGTGCATGATATTTCAGGATCAAGCGGCGGAGACAATTGTTTTTTCGGCTGAATTCATATTAGAATGGAGTGATGCTTTTTTAAGATGGGATAGAGCAAAGTACAATAACCTTACATGGCTCAAATTAAAAGAAGTACAAATTTGGCGTCCAGATGTAACTGTTTCTACTAGGTATCTCTTCGTACATAAAATATCTCGGTTAATTAACTGAGATATTTCAGTATCAATAAAATAAGTTTACTCGACGAAAAAGAAAATTATCTGGATGTGAGGTATGATGGATTAATACGTCAAAGTAGTTATGCTGTTCATACAAACCTTTGTAACATGCAGGTAAAGATACATTCGAAACATTACATATATTCAATACCCCCTCGTAGGTAACACGTTTTCCTTATGATTCTCAAGTTTGCCGAATTCTTATTGGTCCGTGGTCTTATACAACAGATGAAGTACTGTGCCGTACAGGTCCTGACCTTATAAATGAAGAATCATTTTCTGTAAGAGTTATGAAACTTCTATTCGATTTTTCAGTTTTTATCATTTTAAGGGTAACTCTGAATGGGATTTCGTAGGCTTAAACAATAGCATACGTTGGAGTGTAGATCCCGATGTTGCATTTGAGTATACTGAAGTACAATTCACAGTTCGTTGATGTTTTTATTTTATTTTCAACTCTAAATGAATATGTTAGTTAATTGTCAAGAGGCGACCATTATTTTATGTATGGGTTCTTCTGATTCCAACCTTTATTATTACAACAACATGCTTATGTGGCTTATTCAGTCCCAGTAACAATGTAGGTGATAGAGAAGAAAAGGTGAACTTCGTTCTTTTTTGTTTAAATCGAAGACAGTTCTGTATAGGTAAACATTGGATTATCTACATTATTATCTTCAACTGTCATATTACAAATTATTGCTACTTCTATGCCAAAGACTTCGGTGCTGCCGTTGTTAGGTGAGTGGATGAACATTCCCTTGTTTATTGAAATTGTGTTGCAGGAAATTTCATTTTGGCCGAGATTTTTGTTGTGTCTATCGGAGTATTTTTTGCTGTTTTTGTATTATTCCTACACAACAAAGCACATACACGGTCTTGGTTTTATAATTTTTGAAATTAATCTGTAATTTCAGCGGTTGGAATCCTCCGAATTGGATTTTGACAGTTTTAAGATTATCGGTTGGTATTGTTGTAGTGATAGAGTACTTATATTTTTGTGCCCCAGGGATCCCGGAAATTTCTAATGAACAAAGGAAACACTATGAAAGAATGTAAGATGAACACCGAGGACCAGATTTTAAGCTTCACAGGAGAGAGGTAATAAAAAGATGTACCCCATTATTATAATTACCATGATTGCTTCGTTTAAGCAGTGAATTTTTCACAGAATTTAATTCAACTTTGAATAACTTAACTAAGTTTATTCAAGGGGAACGAAGAAATAGGTGATAAACACTTGATGTTTATGTTGTTATTATTCATCTATTTCAGAGTGCGTGAGTTGACATGGAGGAAACTTTTTGATCGCTTGGACATGTTGCTTTTAATTATTTTCCAAACAACTAATGCTATTGTCACATTTTTAATTTGTAAATGAGATTCACAGTTCTACTCAATAAATGTAAAACCAATTATCCAACTCGTTCATACATGAACTTCGGTATTTTCATTTTCAAACGGCAGCTTCATGAGCAGTTCTAAAGCTAAATGTCGTCTGATATTAAGTATAGAATAACATGGATGTCTATCTTCATTTGAAAGAAAGCAAATAATTCTTCGGAAAATTGAGAGGGCGGATAGTCATATTGTCATGAGAATTTGGGAAACATCTGAGAATTCTCCGTCATACCTAAAGAGCAACAGCTTTAACAGTTCTGTTCTTGAAATTCTATTGAATTTTTATTTTTATTAACATTTTAAAAATTAATTTTGATTTGAATAACTCTTATTATTGGAAAGAAATGTTTTATGCAATATGTGGGGAAGTATTGTGTTTGTGTGTTGTGTTTCTCTTTTGAAAAATTTACTTTTTTTCAAACTTATTCCAAATTCAAGCTTTAAGCTTTTGTTCATCAAAATATTATATTGATTATCCATTGAATGATAAAGATATTCGTGAACTAAAGTTCTATTTTGAAAAGTAAAATCAAGAATCAACACAACATGCACAAGTAATAACTAGAAAGTTCAATAATAGTTTCAAAGAATAATAAATATATTTGCCAACTCAATTGAATTGAAGAAATTCGATCCTAATGTGAGTTTGGAAGATGCGCTCATTTCTATATTTCACACAACGAATGCGAATGAACCAGACAGGTATGCAGATTTTCCACGTAAGTTCAATAGAGAGCGTTTCATATTTTCATTTGCAAATTGCCCGTGAAGAAAATGTTTACAACTTTCAATTGTTTTTCAACAACAATTTTGGAAAACAATGGAGATGAACGTTACAATGATGAATTTATATCTTTGTTTTTTCATTGGAGCATCGCCTGCGATCAGAAAAAATATAATTCAAGAAATATTTTATTTATATAAGTATTCTATTATGTTCTCTAATTCGAAATTAAAGTCCAGAGTTCAACCAGCTTCTTAAAGTAGCATAAATAGTTTTTCTTGCAGCAGTAAGACTGGCACGATCAGTACTAGAGGCAGAATACATATCAGCGCAATGGGAAGTTCCTGAAATAAAATTTCATATTTTTTCCTAAGAAATAGAGTTGAACCTTCAATGACAACTGGAACGATGCCAGTCTGGTTATAAGCATCGAGCTTTCCAAGTGCATGCCATGGGTCATAGCTACCATTAGGAAGAATGATGCCTTTAGTCTGAAAACTTCAGTTGAGACAGTTTGGTTTATCATATATTCGTACTGAAATTGAAGTAGCTCCGTAGTTGTTATTAGTGCCAACAATCGCCTTAGCAATGCTATTTTGGGTGAAGTTGCCTCCATAAATATCAGCACATTGTTGAACATAGAAACTGAAGAAAAATAATAAATCATTGAAAACACGAACTTAAACCTACTCAATGCCAACATTGCCTTGTCCTCCCCAGAATGGTCCAGCGGTAGTGGAGTCAGTTGTCTGATAGTATCCGAATTCAGTGCAAGTTTGGTAAACCCAGGCACGAGCTATGGCAAAAACATATTAATTCGAACATTCATTCTATCATACCATCAGCACTGTCGGAGTCGAAGTCAGTATTTTGGTAGAATTGAATCATACTATTATAATCAATGGAACTGCAGCCAAATTGGCCTTGTATGTCGTTGAAATAGTTATTAACCTAAAGGGGAAGTTATAGAATGTTAAACGATTACATTAGAATCAACCCTTTTCAGCTTAACCAAAGAAGAAAGAGTATTGTCGTTGTGGAAACGGCAGATAGCATGATCGATTGTTAAAGAGTTCTTGAAGAGACCCTGAAAATACATAATGAAGTTAAAGATATGAAAACGATTATAGAATCCTTACAGCATTATCTCCACTGTATTGAACAGTTTCCATGTAAGGTCCAAATACAGTTGACCAGAAATTTTGAATTTGTTTTTTGTCGTTGATATCTAATTTCTCACAAATACTACAAGAAAATATTTACAAAAAAGTTGAAAAACACCAATACGTACCCGAATGTACTTTGAAGAGTGGTTCGGCCTGAAGCAACGGCAAGGAGTGTGGCAACTTGTTTCATAGCGCTAGCTATAGATGCAGCGCAGGAAGCACTGGTGGATTTAATGGAAGCTTGAACGACCTCCATATATTCTGAAAAATTCAAAATTAGTTCAGGGAAGTATATATCAATTTACGAGTAAAATCAAGCTCAGCCATAACAGGACCACTGCTGCCAACGGCGAAAGAAACGAGCTCTGGGTGTTTGATTCTCATCCAAGCAGCCAGATTTCCTAAACCAAAGCTTTCTATGATCACCGATATTAAATAGAAATACCGGAGTAAGATCCTCCGAAAGTAACAACAGTGGAGTTGCCAAGACTAGGCTTCAGTACCTTCAGTCCCTAAACAGCATTAATTAAATCATCTAATTAATAGAAATCAGAATACTTTGATCAAGTTAGCATAATCCTCAATAGCTTGTTCAGAACTCAAATACTGGAGGTTATCAGTAGACATGTCACTGAGCGAAAGAAAGTTACTACATGTAACGAATCAACCGAACTTACGAAGTAGGTCTACTTTGTCCATAATACCGATGCTCAGCACTCAGAAGGAAAGCATTTCGTTCTTTGGCGAATTGAACCCATGGGAGAGAACCTGAAATACATATTGTAGAATGATATGCAAAATAACGCTTACTATCAGTAACCCAATATGAACTTTCAGCAGATTCTCCTCCAAGCATGAAGAATATTGGTCCACCGACTTTATAGTAATCGGCAGAGTACCAATATCTCTGTAAATTAAAATTTAGATAGAAAATTTTAATGTCTAAGTTTAACCAGTAGTCATTCCTATTCATATTCGTTCTATCTTTGAGTTGTAAAAGAACATTACCTGCTTATATGTTCCACGATTTGGGTTGTTATGATCAATGTAATTATCAAAAGTTGAGGCAACATAGTTTTGTTGGGGAACGAATTCAGATTCCTAAAAATAAACTCTAAATCCACGTTTTAGAATATTTGGATAGTTTTTATCAAAAGACGCAAAGTACATGAGTACGATAGCAGGTAATAGGGAGTCAACTTCATGAAGATACCTGTGGTTTAAGAACGAGTCCATGAGAGAATCTGCCACCAATCATAGGACGGCGTTTGTTCACCTTTTGAACAGGAGTTGCATGAGCCAGCAAGGCCAAGCCTGAAAATTTATCCAATATATTATTCAATCTCTAGCAAACTGTATGAAACATACCCAGAAGAACTAAAACAGTCCGAGAAGCTAACATTGTCAATGACTGTAAAGAAAGCTTTATCTTGAAGCATTTATATAGAAGATGGGGTGTGGTAATTCTTATCTAAATTTTTAATTCAATACAGCATGATGTGATTAAAAACCAAATAATGATAAAAATCCGCAAGGATTTAATGCGTTTAACAACAAAAAAAAACCAAAATCAAAATTTGGTTCGTGTTTAATAATTTTCATCTGATTGTCTTATTAAATGACGTGATTATCTCAAGTTGACGTTTGATACGCCACGTTTTGATAAAATGACGTGATTATCTCAAGTTATCAGAGATAGGTATGCAAATTTTTCCCGTAAGTTCATTAGAGCGCGTTTCATATTTTCATTTTTAAGCTGTCAAATGAGTTAACCGGCTGTATCCACCAGGAGAAAATTCTCATTTCACCTTTAATCGGGTCATTTTCGTTCAAAAAGATCATATTCAACCCATGAGAACTAAGGTTATATTGGAATAGCTCATGTTTAATTTAATTTTTCCGTTGCCTGTGTTATATCATAGTTATGTGAATAATATATCATACAATTTACAAAAACTTAGTAGTCATAAAAATTTTATTTATAAATGGTGTTTATGCTGTTAACATTAAGCGGTAGATCCATTCAGCCAGGTTCTCAATGTATCATAAATAGTTTTTTTGGCGGCAGCAAGAGTTGGAGGATCGCTGGTGGAAGAACCAGCTATATCAGCACAATGAGCGAATCCTAAAACAAATTATAAATTATCATCTTAGGAAAATGTAGTGGCACCTTCAATCACAACAGTGACAACACCTTTGTTATCGGACTTCTGTTTTCCTAAAGCAAACCATGGATCTAGGCTACCGTTGGACAGAATAATGCCAGTGGTCTAAAAAGTTGTGTTTAAATGACTTAGCTGTTATTCATACCTCTATTGAAGTAGCTCCATAGTTTTTGTTTGTTTTCTCTACAGCCTTAAGAATGTTGTCTTTGCTGAATTGTTCTCCGAAAACAGCTGCACACTGCTGAGCATAGAAACTAAAAATGATATGAATAATTTGTCATTCATGTTGAATCATACTCGGTGTTTAAAGTTCCTTGTCCTCCCCAGAAAGATCCAACTGTGCTGGAATCTGTGGTGATGTAGAATCCAAATTCATTGCAAGTTTGGTAAAGCCGAGCGCGATCTACAACATATCGTATTGATATTTCGTCGTTTGGCTAGAACATACTATCAGAGTTTCTATTTCTAGTAGTATTCTTGAATGGTTTAATCAAACTGTCAAAGTCAATGGAAGTGCAAAGCCTTGGATGGTATCTTGGATCGTTAACAGAATTGAAATATTCATTAACCTAAAGAAACTATTAAAGAGGGTACAAAAACAAAATTTACAACCTCTTGAAGCTTAGCCAAACTTGTAAGTGAATTATCGTCGTGGAAAGCGCAAATACTATACTTAATGTCAACATAAGAATAATCTTTCTAAAAAGGTTTTCAATAAGAATTATTCAATAAAAGAGTTAATCTTCATAAAAAATGATTTAAACGCTTACGTAGAAAAATCCACTTTGATAATCGAGGTTCATGTAAGGAATTAAGATAGTTGACCAGAAATTTTGAATTTGTAACTTGTTATTGATATCCAATTTCTCACAAAGACTGTAAAAGAGTACTTGTATACTGATCAGAAATGTGTAATATTTAAATATTTACCCGAATGTTGTTTGAAGAGTAGCTCTACCAGCTTCAGTTTTTAGAAGTGATGCAACTTTTTGGAATGAAGTTTCAATCGAAGAAGCACATGAAAGGCTGCAAGCTTCCAATTGAGCCTTAATACCTTCCATATATTCTAAAACGGTTATGATTTCTTTGGAAAACTATATTTCAAATTACGAGAAAAATCAAACTGAGCAGTAACAGGTGCACTGCTAGCATAAGCGAAGTCAACAAGCTCGGGATGCTTCTCCCTCATCCAGACAGCAAGATTTCCTAAACAATATGTGAATAAAGAATTGCGAATAATTCACTTCAATACCGCTATAAGCTGATCCAAAAGTGACCCATTTAGAATCCTTAACCATTGGAAACTTGCTTTTTACTTCCTGAAAAAAAAAACAGTAAAACATATACTTAATGGAAATCAGAATACTTTGATCAAGTTAGCATAATCCTCAATAGCTTGCTCAGAAGTCAACACTTTAAGATTTTCAGTAGACATATCACTGAAAGAAAAAAGATCATTACATGCTAGGAATGAACCAAACTTACGAAGTAGGCAAATTGTCTTTATAAAAACGATGAGTAGCGCCCACAAGAAGTGCTCCTTGTTCTTTAGCAAATTCATACCATGGAGTTTGGCTTCCTAATATAACAAAATTAAATATAAAATAGAGAAACATTAAACTCACTCATAGCAACATATTCTAAGCCACTACTTTCTAGGTAGCCAAGAATGAGGAAGACTGGACCTCCAGGTTTGAAGTAGTCAGCAGAGATAGCGTATTTCTGAAATAGATAAGTATGATATGAATTCATTCACAGTCTGGTTGTTGTGAACAATCTTTCTCCAAACTCTGTAGATTTTTCATTTTATGGAAATGTTTTACCTGCTGATATGTTCCACGACTTTTGTCAAAATGATCAATGTTGTTATCAAAAGTCAAGATTGAACTTCCTTCTTGTGGAGGATATCCAGAATCCTAAAACCCAAAATATAATCAATCATTCTGCATATATACATATTTTAGTGATTAAGTTTGAATATTTTCATATAATTTATTTAAGTAGTTTTATTTTATTTTTAAATTCAAATTTTTACCGGGTTTGTCTGAAGTTCTTTAGCAAGATTTCCGATTATGGGTTGGTGTCCAACTTTATCCACGGGAATCGCATGAGCCAGAAGGGCCGAACCTGTAAATATCAGCATTATAATAAAAATAACTATTTGACACAAACCCAGAAGAAGTATAACAGTTCTTGAGGCCAACATTGTGCTAGACTGTATCTCGCTGCTTCACCATTCAGCATTTATATATAGGAAGGGGGAGTGTCTCTTCTTATCTTAATTATCCTTTGAGCTGATTTCACACTACATTGGGCCACCGCCTTTTTGTAATAAGATAGGACGAAATACAATAAACCTATATTCTCGAAGATAAGCTATATTAACTTATTTATTTAATATTGTAGACTCGCAAGTGATACAGTTTATGCCTAGGTTCTAGGCTTTTCTTATATCTTTCAAATTTAAAAATTGGAATCAGTTAACTATGTTTATTCGATGAAAAAATGAGAGGACGAAAGCCATATTGTTCTCATAAATTGAAAAATATTTACGATTGCTTATACAAACATATTCTTTAATTTTTAATTTCAAGATCTGGCTTATTAGTACATAAAATGTTATGTTTTTCTGTTCGATTACTCTTCTGTCCGCCTAGTGTTGCAACATACAGTAATCAAACTATGCCGTAACCTGGATTGTAATATTAGTGGTGAACTCTATTAATATAATTCAAATATATTTTTTTGATGAATTCAAATTTAAAGCTTATAATAGTGAAAAATATTCTTTAGATTTGGTTCATCATTTCGAATACCTTAAAGAAGATTTTAAAAACTTTGTATTTCTTTTCAAAACCAGGTTTGGAAAACAGAGGCTAATGAACGTTACAATGATGAACCTAAATCTTTTTCGATTCACAAAGTTATATCTCAAACTCTGTGATAGACTATAATTAGAAACTTGAACTCGTTATCTCGAGAAAGACTGTGGGAAGTGCCATTCCTGTTTTTTCCATTGACTCTCTGTTAACTTATCGCATGGAGAAATAAGAAAAATGATTACAATGATTAGTAAGGTTTGACTATATCATAGGTATAAAAATTGAAACCATCTTGATATGAAGAAAAAATTGATAATTCTGAATTCCAAAACGTCACTTTTTGATAAAATGAAGTTGTTATGTCATATTAGGTATGAAAATTTTACCCGACAGTTCATTAGAGCGCGTTTCATATTTTCATTTTTAAGCTCTCAAATGAGTTAACCGGCTGCATTAATTATCTGAACTTAATTCATGTTCGGCTCATGTTCAAATAATTAGTTTAAACAAAAAAAGATTTTCCACTTCAACATATTTAATTTTAATTTGAGATACCCCTAGGTTTTCCACCAAAATCTTGACAAGCCTGACTGCATCACCGAAACTATCCTTATTTTTTCATATGCATCATTATATTCACGCATGCATATGAGGTCAATCTGTTGTAGCTATTGGTGTTTGAGAGTGACGAACCCTTATCAGTTTCGCAGCGGATGTTTCACCTCCTGGAGTGGCACTGTTGAAACAGTGCGGAATGAAAACGGTACAGTAATCGCAATGTGTATCATCATTTTGCATGCAAGTTGAAACACGTTGATCAATCTACAATTGGTCCACAGAATAACTAAACTGAGAGCTGCCACTAGCTATGATACACGGATACACGTTGTAATAAAGTTGTATGCTTTTTCATTCTATTTTACAATGTAAGTCTCAACTCTAATGATACTCAATTCGTACGATCCTATCTGTCACTATTTTTCTATGAAGCATAGCTTTGGGATTACAATTGCGATCAGAAAAAATATAATTCAAGAAATATTTTATTTATATAAGTATTCTATTATGTTCTCTAATTCGAAATTAAAGTCCAGAGTTCAACCAGCTTCTTAAAGTAGCATAAATAGTTTTTCTTGCAGCAGTAAGACTGGCACGATCAGTACTAGAGGCAGAATACATATCAGCGCAATGGGAAGTTCCTGAAATAAAATTTCATATTTTTTCCTAAGAAATAGAGTTGAACCTTCAATGACAACTGGAACGATGCCAGTCTGGTTATAAGCATCGAGCTTTCCAAGTGCATGCCATGGGTCATAGCTACCATTAGGAAGAATGATGCCTTTAGTCTGAAAACTTCAGTTGAGACAGTTTGGTTTATCATATATTCGTACTGAAATTGAAGTAGCTCCGTAGTTGTTATTAGTGCCAACAATCGCCTTAGCAATGCTATTTTGGGTGAAGTTGCCTCCATAAATATCAGCACATTGTTGAACATAGAAACTGAAGAAAAATAATAAATCATTGAAAACACGAACTTAAACCTACTCAATGCCAACATTGCCTTGTCCTCCCCAGAATGGTCCAGCGGTAGTGGAGTCAGTTGTCTGATAGTATCCGAATTCAGTGCAAGTTTGGTAAACCCAGGCACGAGCTATGGCAAAAAAATATTAATTCGAACATTCATTCTATCATACCATCAGCACTGTCGGAGTCGAAGTCAGTATTTTGGTAGAATTGAATCATACTATTATAATCAATGGAACTGCAGCCAAATTGGCCTTGTATCTCGTTGAAATAGTTATTAACCTAAAGGGGAAGTTATAGAATGTTAAACGATTACATTAGAATCAACCCTTTTCAGCTTAACCAAAGAAGAAAGAGTATTGTCGTTGTGGAAACGGCAGATAGCATGATCGATTGTTAAAGAGTTCTTGAAGAGACCCTGAAAATACATAATGAAGTTAAAGATATGAAAACGATTATAGAATCCTTACAGCATTATCTCCACTGTATTGAACAGTTTCCATGTAAGGTCCAAATACAGTTGACCAGAAATTTTGAATTTGTTTTTTGTCGTTGATATCTAATTTCTCACAAATACTACAAGAAAATATTTACAAAAAAGTTGAAAAACACCAATACGTACCCGAATGTACTTTGAAGAGTGGTTCGGCCTGAAGCAGCGGTAAGGAGTTTGGCAACTTGTTTCATAGCGCTAGCGATAGATGCAGCGCAGGAAGCACTGGTGGATTTAATGGAAGCTTGAACAACCTCCATATATTCTGAAAAATTCAAAATTAGTTCAGGGAAGTATATATCAATTTACGAGTAAAATCAAGCTCAGCCATAACAGGACCACTGCTGCCAACGGCGAAAGAAACGAGCTCTGGGTGTTTGATTCTCATCCAAGCAGCCAGATTTCCTAAACCAAAGCTTTCTATGATCACCGATATTAAATAGAAATACCGGAGTAAGATCCTCCGAAAGTAACAACAGTGGAGTTGCCAAGACTAGGCTTCAGTACCTTCAGTCCCTAAACAGCATTAATTAAATCATCTAATTAATAGAAATCAGAATACTTTGATCAAGTTAGCATAATCCTCAATAGCTTGTTCAGAACTCAAATACTGGAGGTTATCAGTAGACATGTCACTGAGCGAAAGAAAGTTACTACATGTAACGAATCAACCGAACTTACGAAGTAGGTCTACTTTGTCCATAATACCGATGCTCAGCACTCAGAAGGAAAGCATTTCGTTCTTTGGCGAATTGAACCCATGGGAGAGAACCTGAAATACATATTGTAGAATGATATGCAAAATAACGCTTACTATCAGTAACCCAATATGAACTTTCAGCAGCTTCTCCTCCAAGCATGAAGAATATTGGTCCACCGACTTTATAGTAATCATCAGAGTACCAATATCTCTGTAAATTAAAATTTAGATAGAAGATTTTAATGTCTACGTTTAACCAGTAGTCATTCCTATTCATATTCGTTCTATCTTTGAGTTGTAAAAGAACATTACCTGCTTATATGTTCCACGATTTGGGTTGTTATGATCAATGTAATTATCAAAAGTTGAAGCAACATAGTTTTGTTGGGGAACGAATTCAGATTCCTAAAAATAAACTCTAAATCCACGTTTTAGAATATTTGGATAGTTTTTATCAAAAGACGCAAAGTACATGAGTACGACAGCAGGTAATAGGGAGTCAACTTCATAAAGATACCTGTGGTTTAAGAACGAGTCCATGAGAGAATCTGCCACCAATCATAGGACGGCGTTTGTTCACCTTTTGAACAGGAGTAGCATGAGCCAGCAGGGCCAAGCCTGAAAATTTATCCAATATATTATTCAATCTCTAGCAAACTGTATGAAACATACCCAGAAGAACTAAAACAGTCCGAGAAGCTAACATTGTCAATGACTGTAAAGAAAGCTTTATCTTGAAGCATTTATATAGAAGATGGGGTGTGGTAATTCTTATCTAAATTTTTAATTCAATACAGCATGATGTGATTAAAAACCAAATAATGATAAAAATCCGCAAGGATTTAATGCGTTTAACAACAAAAAAAAACCAAAATCAAAATTTGGTTTGTGTTTAATAATTTTCATCTGATTGTCTAATTAAATGACGTGATTACCTCAAGTTGACTTTTGATACGTCACGTTTTGATAAAATGACGTGATTATCTCAAGTTATCAGAGATAGGTATGCAAATTTTTCCCGTAAGTTCATTAGAGCGCGTTTCATATTTTCATTTTTAAGCTCTCAAATGAGTTAACCGGCTGTATCCACCAGGAGAAAATTCTCAATTCACCTTTAATCGGGTCATTTTCGTTCAAAAAGATCATATTCAACTCATGAGAACTAAAGTTATATAGGAATAGCTCATGTTTAATTTAATTTTTCCGTTGCCTATATTTGAACAATTATTACTCAGCATATAGGATATGTTTGTTTCAATGACTTTTTCTGCTTGTTGGTAATTGTAAAGTTCATCATTTTAAAAAGGTAAAGTTTATATCACGAGGAATACTTAATATTTCTAAATTTTATATTAACAGACGAGGTTTTTAAGTTTTTCAGTAATTCACCATTTCTGGAATTTACTGATGAAGTGAAGTTAAATTACCGTAATTGTTTAATAGTAGTAGAATAGTAATTTAAACATCCTTTTCACATAATTGCATCACGCAGGTAAGTATACAAATTATTATCAGAACAACTAGCAGATTTAAGTTTAACATGTATTTAATATTACGCCGTACGTTCCAGGCTTTTGTTAGAATTCTTAAGTTGAACTATTCATTTAAGCAGTGAGTTTTTCACAGAATTTAATTCAACTTTGAATAACTTAACTAAGTTTATTCAAGGGGAACGAAAAAATAGGTGATAAACACTTGATGTTTATGTTGTTATTATTCATCTATTTCAGAGTGCGTGAGTTGACATGGAGGAAACTTTTTGATCGCTTGGACATGTTGCTTTTAATTATTTTCCAAACAACTAATGCTATTGTCACATTTTTAATTTGTAAATGAGATTCACAGTTTTACTCAATAAATGTAAAACCAATTATCCAACTCGTTCATACATGAACTTCGGTATTTTCATTTTGAAACGGCAGCTTCATGAGCAGTTCTAAAGCTAAATGTCGTCTGATATTAAGTATAGAATAACATGGATGTCTATCTTCATTTGAAAGAAAGCAAATAATTCTTCGGAAAATTGAGAGGGCGGATAGTCATATTGTCATGAGAATTTGGGAAACATCTGAGAATTCTCCGTCATACCTAAAGAGCAACAGCTTTAACAGTTCTGTTCTTGAAATTCTATTGAATTTTTATTTTTATTAACATTTTAAAAAATAATTTTGATTTGAATAACTCTTATTATTGGAAAGAAATGTTTTATGCAATATGTGGGGAAGTATTGTGTTTGTGTTTGTGTGTTGTGTTTCTCTTTTGAAAAATTTTCTTTTTTTTCAAACTTATTCCAAATTCAAGCTTTAAGCTTTTGTTCATCAAAATATTATATTGATTATCCATTGAATGATAAAGATATTCGTGAACTAAAGTTCTATTTTGAAAAGTAAAATCAAGAATCAACACAACATGCACAAGTAATAACTAGAAAGTTCAATAATAGTTTCAAAGAATAATAAATATATTTGCCAACTCAATTGAATTGAAGAAATTCGATCCTAATGTGAGTTTGGAAGATGCGCTCATTTCTATATTTCACACAACGAATGCTGCTCCAAATTTTTCTTTATTCAACAATAACAAGAGGTAAACTTGATTATACAACCATATTTAAAGTATAATAAATACAAAAAACTATTTTCAGCTGTCACACCAACTCATGAACTTAAAGAAGACATTATTAAGAGGGAATATGTTGCAGATATAAGACCAACCCTCAAGCCAGATGATGTGACTACCGTAATCATAGAACATGAGAAATATTTTAATAATTCCATAATAGGTTACAATTGTTCCTAACAAGTTCATTTTGCTGGTGATGGATCAACAGCAGGAAACTATTCGTTTTGCCCAGGAATTTATGATGGTTCGTTACCTTACTGTATAAAAGGATATTAAGCTATTCCCTGCTAGACAGCAGTTTTCAGAACTAATGTTTTCTTTTGTGGGAGTAGATTTGAATTTAATATAACGACAACGTTGAATACTACCTGTTCTTTACTTCTTATCCATTTTTTTACATCTGAAAAGAACTCAGAAAAAGAATATTTTTTTAAAACATTACAACGACTTTTGCAATATTTATAAACTCGGTTCAATTTTCAATTATTTCTTTCCTTTTCGCAACTTTTATTGCTGATAAATTGGTCCCCCAGCATAGTCACGTATTGTCTTTGGAGCGAATGGTTTTCATAACAATAATGATTAAAAGTTAAACATGACAAAGTATTTCTTCAACAACATCACATGAGAGCCATGTGGTAAAGTTGGGTTGCTTGATCGATCATGTTCCGATTTCTTACCAAATGAACTTTAAATACACCGACTTTTACCAGTCCCGGCTGCGGATGTATAAAAGTTTTGCGCGACGAAAGTGCGTTTTTAGTAAGGAATGCCACTGATAAGATTTAAGAAGCTCACGTATTCAGTTAATTATTTGCTTTTTCCCATAAGCTTTTCTTTGCAAAACAATAGCAATAATTCCATTATCTAAATCTGGCAATAAACTTGACAGCATAGCAATCGTCACTGTAACCCCTTTTCTTTTTATTTTCTCCATGATACATATATTCGCCTAATTGAAATTTGTCATGCTCTATCTTTCAATCAACACATAATCTGGGTCGAATGTCCGGCTTCCGAACTAAGATTTTGCTGATTTCAGACATGGGTAGATCCGCATCTAACATGGAATCGCAGCTCATATGGGTATGGTAGAGATTGGATAAAGATTCCTGAAACATTTGTTTGGACCCCAGACGTGATTTTTGAATCAGCGTACGTATGAAGTACTTTGAAGAAACAAAAATTATGCGAAGAAGAAAGACAAGGAGAATATCTGTATTAAAGTGAAATAGCCGGTTTTCTCGACATTGTCTAAGCTCTCTCTTTCTCTCCCTCTCAGTCACCACCACAGTGATGCTTCAGCGAAAATTTTGATAAGAAGCGTAACTGCATTAAAAAGATAACTAATAATACAGCTTTCTTATCATATGCTTCAGAATTGATAAAACCGAGATGATACCGCTTGTTCACCGCATGATAGATTTAAAGTATGATGGAACGTTACGCCAATCGAACCCTTCTGTGGTTAGTGAAATAAAACTAAAATAAACAATATATAAATTTGTCAAAGCGTACTTAGATACATTATCATCGAAGAGTATAGATAAAAATCTTTTTGTTTTTAAAAAACTTATTTGATTGATCTCTATCACGTTTATGTAGATGGAATTGCCTTGTAATTTGCGCATCCAGGATTTTCCGTTTGATGTACAGATATGCAGCGTGAGCGTGGGTGCGAAAACTAAATAAGCTAAAGATTCGATGAACTCGGTTCAGGTTCTTGGAACTTTGACAACACAGAAATCATAATGAATACATCATCCAGACATTTTTTGCCCGAGGAAGATCGTTTTGAGGTTTTCCACAAGATTTAGTGCTTAATCTCACAAAAGGCTGATTTCCAGGGCAATAGCGAATGGGATTTGGAGAGCATTGAAGCTATTGATGAGAAGTCCGTCGATCCATTCACAGTAATCTTTGATCTTAAGCTGTTCATGCAACAACAACTCTTTTTTTCAGAAAAAATTATACTCTTCTATAAAATATAAAATTAAATTAAAACGGAAACCGGTGTATTATGTGCTTGTCATACAGGTTTCTTTATCATTTTTTTTCTATCAAAAAATTAACGATTTTTAGGCACCGACCTTCATAGTGTCAACCTTAACAATTTTTGGCCTTTTTACTCCATTTAGTCAGGGAAACCTAAGAAGAGAAAAGGTCCAGAATCCTCGATTAAAACAACATTGCTTTCTCATTATAGGTTACATTGGGATTGAATATGTTCGTCTCCATCTCTATGATGTTAAACCTTGTGTCTAGTATGATGCCCAAGGCCTCTCGATTGCCATTGCTAGGTTTTAAAAACAAGAGTACCATATCATATAACTTGTTTGAAGGAAATTACATATTAGCGGAAATTTTTGTATGCGGATCTGGAGTTCTTGTTTCAATTTTAATAATTACATTACATCATAGATGTCACACACGAGCACTGAACCCACCTAATTGGTAATTCATAAGCAATCCACAAACAAACTTTAACTTACATGTTTAAAGGCTTCTCCGAATTATATTTCTACGTTGCTTCAAACAAAAGAAAAAATGCAGCAACAATACTGTTCACGTTGTGATCCAAAGTACACAATTCCCACAAATCGGAAAAATACATGACACGTTGCGAAAGGTTTGCACATGAATTATGAACGATATCAACACCAGCAATTTCAGACAACGTTGGCAGTAGCGCAAGAGATAAAATACATAGAAACGACAGAATCACTGAGAGAGCAGTGGGTGTTCATATTCGATAGGGTTGACTTAATCTGCCTCATTTTATTTCAAACTTTAAATATTACCGCCTCTGCTTTGTTTATGAGGTGACAAACACCTAGAACATACCAGCAATGTCAGGAAAATAATAAATTGTACGTAAATGAGATGAAAACAACAATATTTTGATAGTTTTATTTTTATCTCAAATCTGATCACGGGCGCTCGTTATGGATAAATAGTTACGTATTAACACAGCCGGAGTGACAAATCATGCTTCAGTCACACGAGAATTGATAAATTAGAATAATAATAGAGCAGATGAGAAGAACACAACAAAATTGATATAAATTTTAAATAAAACGTACACCCCAGCGAGTTTTGGGTATCTATTAACGAGTAAAAAAGGAAACCAGTAACCCAGTAAGGGTTCTTAGCAGCAGGCATAGATAGAATGAAAAGTTTTGCACGGAGGAATGAACCATTGTAAAACAACCTACTAATATGGTCAAAACAATGCCATATATCGTAGCAGTGTTAAAACAAACTAATAGTGAAAATAAGGAGTGGTAGGGATTCGAACTCGTTATCGCCCAGCCACAAAGCTGAACAATTCAATGATAAAAGCTATGTGACGAAAGACGAAACACACCTATAGTTTAACATGGCCTTATGTTCGGTTCTTGAGTTGGTTGCTGAGCCAATCAAGACCTTCGTAAAGTCCATCTCCGGAGGTGGCACAGGTAGCCTATAAGGTATTATATAGCTAAAAATGAACAATCAAAACTAACCTGAATGTACCAGGATCTGTTTCTCAATGTATGAAGTCCCAACTTGTCAGTGACTTCAGCAGCGTTCATAGCATTAGGAAGATCCTGAACGAATAATTATGATCGTACGAACAATTGATAAAATAACCTGTTTGTTAGCGAATACCAAAAGAACTGCATCTCTGAGTTCATCCTCAGCAAGCATACGCATAAGCTCTTCACGAGCTTCTCCGACACGTTCGCGATCGTTGGAATCAACAACAAAGATGAGACCTGAAAAAGATTCTATAAAAACATTGTGACGTCTACAATAGCAAACCTTGGGTGTTCTGGAAATAATGCCTCCAGAGAGGACGGATTTTGTCTTGACCTCCTACATCCCATACGGTGAATGAAATGTTTTTGTATTCGACAGTTTCGACGTTGAAACCTAGGTAACAAAATTACAAATTACAGTGTGACAAGAACGAACCAATGGTTGGAATAGTAGTAACAATTTCTCCGAGCTTGAGCTTGTAGAGGATGGTAGTCTTTCCAGCGGCATCAAGACCTACCATAAGAATCCTCATTTCCTTCTTGCCGAAGAGGCCCTTGAAGAGGTTTCCGAATACGTTACCCATATTTCTAAAAGAAATGATGACTTTAAAAGAGAGAAAATATATGTATATATATATATAAAGACACTATGACATTAGCCACGTGCCCGAAGTTTAAGAAAACAGATAATAATGCTTTGGCCATGAATATGTTGAAGTGTAATTAACATCTACAACACCTTAAGCGGTTAACAGACGATATTTTATGAAAAATAGGGGAAAAGATCGAAAAGACTAAGTACAACGCTCGTATAATCTAAGTGACGTCGCACCACGTCAGCGCATCGCGACCGCGTCGCTTTGTTTGCTAAAAATACGGTTGCCGCATGCACATCTAAGACGATTAGGCAATGTGCCAAAGTAAAAATAATTATATTTTGATTCTTTTACGGTAATTAAAATAGTATATGTAATGCTGATTACTTGATATGAATTATGATAATTCATTCTAGGACTTAATATTCCTATTTAGACTGTTCTGTGAACAAAAATCACCTTAGAAACGGTGATTCAAACAACTGCAATTTCGTTCAAGAAGAAAACGGGCAAGAACAAGACCAAAAAAATAGTTTTAATAAGTATATTATTATTGTTTTCATCTTTTTTTAAATGTTCATCTTCTCTATTTCTTAGATTACCCCGAATGAACAAGAAACCCAAACAAACAAGTTCAAAGTGTCTTGTAAGTAAAAGAACCTATTATTCCGGTTTAAAATTGACTTCCACATCATTTTCTTATTTTTCATTTTATTTTATATATATTTCGTTATAACCCTGTCTTTTTCATTATTTCTGATATTGAGCTAGCTTAATTATAATGTCTGGCTGAAGCTGTATTACTTCAGGGTCCTGGCGGTTCACAGAAAAATAGTGCAGACCAGCCACCACCCAAAAATAGTCTTTCAAAACCTACCTTTTGCAAATTTGTATCGCGAACTGAAAAGGTTTGGAATTTATAAATTTAATTACAAACTACTCTTTTCAGTTTACCAACAATTTTGAATTGTCGTATGAGAAATTAAAGCTGAAGGTAGGGGGATTTCCTAACAAAATTGAGTAATTATATTCAATCAGGCCCAAAAGGTATTGGAAGTAAATATTGATTCATTTCTTAATGTGAACTCATCAAGTTTTGGTGAAGAATCAAATTCCCAGGTATTTGACAATTTCGCCGGCAGAATAATCAAAACATTCAGTCCAATTCTGATAGAAAGCGGCCCTATCCTGCCACCGAACAAGATTCTTCTGTTAGTACACGGATGCCCTCTTCAGATTCTCGGAGGGCACCTACCAACGAAGGAGTGAGATTGGCAATTAATAATACGCACCTTACCAGTCTTGACCTTTTTTTCAGTTTGGAGAAGTGGATGGACCAGTTAACCAAAACGAACAATCACAATCTGGAGAAAATTTATATGATTTAAAACCTACTTTGGTATATTTCTATTATATAAGTTTTAAAGCGTTATTGAATTAAAATTTAGGTAAACACAACGTTTGAAATGTTAAGAACTGAGAGAAGAATGCTAGACTATAATATGGAGAGATTGTGTGAAACGATTAACTCATGCGCGGTAATGAATTCTTTTAATACTATTATTTATTCTCTGTGAATTTTTAAAGAAGGAAATGGAAAATCGAGCGAAAGCTAAAGATGTAGATAAGAAAGCAGACTTTTTCGATCAAGAACCTCTCTGGAAGCGCATCATATCAGAAAATTCCAGTCAAAAGAATGATAATAAACCTTCTCATTTGAATTATCCTAATTTCTATAAGAGAGTGGGTTTTTCTGGAAATTGTTGAATTACAAATATTTTCTTTTTAGCCTATGTATTATGAGCCGCGAGATGTGCCGGGAATGATAGATTTAGTTAATAGTAATAAGGTGAGAAAATAGTTATTTTCGCGTTCTTATGTTTATGTTTTCCAGTATTTCCAACCAAAATTAATTGATATGCTCACAGCCAAGAGGAGAGTTGATATGGCGACTCATAAGAGAGAACATCAAGAATACACACGTAGATTAGAACAATGGAGACGTACCATAGACCGATGGGAAAAGTTTCCTTCAAAAATGTAATGCTTCTATTTAATCTTCTATTTTTTATATATGTAATTATAGTAGTCGTGATAACAAGAATCGTCTCATTTATGAATCTATATTCCCCGATTTGAAGAAGGTAGTAAATCTGAGTCTTGTAATTACATAATCTTTTGACTGTAGATGCGCGAAGAAAAGGAAAGGTCTGGCAGAACTGAACGCATTAGTCTTCGTCAAGA